>JBCEWC010009889.1:0-18238 GCA_038996855.1 Solanum aculeatissimum
GTGCTATGTGCAAGTATGCTTATCCCTTTCCCGTATTGTCCCCATAGCTTGAGTCCCAAGTCCCTAAATCCTTAGAGTTTATGTTCTACATACTTTAGCTTCCGCATTTCCGAATCGACGATGAGTGAAATGATGGCTTGATCGAGGGTCTTGGGGTCCTCTTTCGCCATGTCACATCTAGGCCCCCTATTCGGGTCGTGACATTATGTTCCTAGTATCCTTTTGGAAATTTCTAGAAAAGATTAGCTTGGATTTGTTTGTGCTAACTACTTTCCCGGAGGATTCACAAAAACTTTTTACTACTTCTAGGATATGTAATTTGAAATATTTTCTTAGCTCGTAAGGACTGGGTCATCCACGAAGAAAAGGTGTGAGATTGTAGGACCTTTATTGGATATTTTGGCTAGAGTGCAAATTTTTAATTGAACTTCTTGATGGTACTTCCAGGCAAAGAATGAATAGATATGGTGACATGGGTTCTTCTTGCCTTATTCTCCTAGTCTAGTGTAGGATATTATCAACATGAGCGCAATTCACATACATATACAAACCAATAATCAACCTTGTACCCTCTTATTTACCACAAGTCTAGTACGTCTAATAGGCCAACATCTTTACATATGAATTTAGATGTTCACACCAACTGTCCCAGCACAAAGTTCAAAGGCTAATAATTTAGACTAGACCATTACTGTCCGTGCTAGACTAATACCAATCCGCCTAGCACATTCTTGTTCCAATATTTGTTACCACATAATTAGCCATCACTACTTCATGCCCGAAGTCCTAGGCAGGATTCCTCCCTTCAATCTACATAATTTTATGGTGAACATGAAATAACTTCATGGTGATAATCTTATGGAATGAACCTGTTTGATATACTTATGACTTCAAGTCTGGTTTCATTATGATTGTGATTATGCATGTTGTTTGTGATTGCGAGTTAGCTCTAGTACCATGCCTTGTATAAGATAACCTCACTTGGTACAGGTACCATGCCTGGCACATGATTACCATTGGTTGGTTCGGATACCATGCCTGATACATGAAATCACTTGGTTGGCTCGAGTAAGGAGTCTGTTTCTCTTACGACCATCTCTATTCATTTGCTTGGGCACCATTTCAGACTATCGAGTAAAATCTTTCATTTCTACTCTGTTGTTCATGCTATTTCCAATAAGGCTTGAGTAGGTATAGATGAAGTACGCCTCTTGGTGCCTTTTTACCCTTCTCGACTTTAACCATCAGAGCAACTACCATCATTTTTTAGTATTACTTTTAAACGCTAGGGTTTGGTCTACGTTATCGGAATGTTATCAATTTGATAAATGTTGGCCTCAATTTCTTTACATATGCTCCTCTAAGTTCCCCGAATATTAATTTTATCTAAATGCTTATGAGTCACCTCCAAGATAACATGAATGATATTAGTATTGGTTCTATACAATGAGGGTCTAATTCCTTCAAACACCCTCATTGTATAGAACCAACACTAATATCATTAATTTTGTCTTACAGGTGACTCACAAGCATTTTGATAAAATTAATATTCAGGGAAATTAGAGGAGCATATGTAAAGAAATTGAGGCCAATATTTATCAAATTGATAACATTCTGATAACGTGAATCAAACCCAAGTGTTTAAAAGTAAGACTAAACAATGATGGTAGTTGCTCCGATGGTCAAAGTCGAGAATGGAAAAAAGGAACCAAGAGGAATACATCATCTATGCCTACTCAATCCTTATTGGAAATAGCACGAGCAACAGAGCAAAAGAGAAAGATTTTACTCGATAGTCTGATGTGGTGCCCAAGAAAATGAATAGAGATGGTTGTAAGAGAAATAAACTCCTTACTCGAGCCAACCAAGTGATATCATGTATCAGGCATGGTATCCGAACCAACTAAGGGTAATCATGTACCAAGCTTGGTACCTGTACCAAGTGAGGTTATCTTATACCAAGCATGGTACTCGAGTTAACCAGAATCACAAACATCATACATTATCACAATCATAATGAAACAACCAGACTTGAAGTCATAAGTATATCAAACAGGTTCATTCCATAAGATTATCACCACAATGTATTGGGAACAGGGTTTAGTACTACTCAAGAAGGAAAACTTAGCCTTCTTGGGCACCAAGCGAATGCTACATGATTCAAGTATAATTTTTATCTTTCGACAATGAATGGTGGTAGCAGGCCTGAATCGTGTGAGTTGTAGCTTCCTCACACTAGAATCCTTTTTCTCCCTTCTTCCTAGGCTAGAGCATACTTCTGAGGCTTTTTGGGGTGACTCTTGTCTATTTTCAGCATTCCAAGGAAAATAGAGGAAATAAAAATTTGTTTATTTTAATTCTGACCCTTGACCCACTATAGCGGGTCCCATCCCACCATTTCGACACCATTGTGGTCAGAATATTACTGCTATGTAGGGTGATGCTAGTTGATATGGGGTCAACCCTTGCGATCTAACGTAATCGACAGTCTAACACACTTAGACTCAACCCTCTTTTTCACTCACTTTGATCTAGTCCCAACAGAAACAAAGACTGTGAAATTAAGAACATAAGCATATCCAGGAACAAGTTCCAACTTTGTTATTTAACTCGTGCCAACAAAGAAGAACATAAATACTTAGCCTACAAAATTCGTCCAGGCCAACATGCTACCCTTGATAGGTTGTTTGTGCCTTTAAATAGGACACAATAGCCCAGTCATATGTCAGCCATGTGTACCAACTCAATTGACATCCCCAACTGATAGTCTTAATTCAAAATTTGAATTACAAGTTTATCCAAGCTTGCTAACATGTCCAAATAACTAGTAACTCCTAGGAACCTCTAATTGCCCATGCATGTGCATGGCACATGCAGGAAACCTTCAAATTTGGTGCCAATGTATTGCCCTTGGTGCCCAGATTCGCACTTGCCCTAGATGTTTGTGCCATGCCCATGCCCTGCGCACGTGCATGTGCCATGTCACAGGTCTTGCCCTATACAAATTGCCACTGGGGTCCGATTTCATATGCCATTGACCTTGTCCAGCACCTAGCCTCAAACTTATTTAGCCATGCCCTTGCCACATCATAGCCTTGCCTCCCTTAGCTTGTCCAACCCTAGCCATGCCTTAGTCACGTACTATCTTGCATTGCCTTAGCTTGTCAGCCCTTGCAATGCCTTTGCCACGTCCTACCTTTCTTGCCCTCACGACGCGCATACAAGGTCTTCCTTCAGTTGAACTTTATCTTGACAGAAGTCAATGGGCCTTGGCTAGGCTAATCAAGTAAATCACTAGCCAATCCTGATCCACTCAAACCATCAAGCTGAGGGTCTACCAAACGTCCCCCACCTGATGATCCCATCATCCTAGATGAGGAAGAACATCTCACCCGACTAGGTTGCTTTGTTATGGCAGAATCAATGTATGCTTTAATTTGATCCTCAAACTACCACCATTATATTGCTTTCTCCCATGTTGCATCACATGCCTGCTTGCCCTTCCAATGAATCAGAAACTCTATTTTCCTGTTCTTCTCATGGTATCCAACAAGCCTATGATTCAGAATCTTCTCAATTTGATCTTCGAAGTGTACTCGCGCAACAAGTAGAGCACGTCTGGACGTCGACCTTGTTGGATGCTCAACATCTCCATAGAAAGGCTTAAAATATCTCACATGAAATGTGGGGTGAATCTTAAGTCGCTCTGGCAGATTCAACTGATAAGCAACTTCATCCACTCTTTCAACCACTTTACAATCTATCACACTTCATACCTTTGATTTGCAGTCACATAGTATCTAAAATATTCCTCAAGTAGATTATTGATTCTTTTCATCTGTCCATCATTTTTTAGGTGGTTAGCCGTTGAAAACTTCAAATCAGTGCCTATCATGTTGAACAAAGAAGTCCAAAACCGACAAGTGAATCTAGCATCCCTATCACTCACAATATCCAATGGAACACCAAAGTTTTTCACAACATGCTTATAAAATAACTCAGCAGCTACTTTAGAAGAACATAAAGTAGGGGCAATAATGAAAATACTGTATTTTTAGAACTTGTCAACCATTACCATGATTGATGTTTTTCCATCCACTTTTGGCCCGCTAATAAAGGCCATTGAAATAGAAGCCCATGGACGCTATGCATTGAGTAAAGGCTCTAAGAAAGTTGATTCCTTCTTCCGTTCTATCTTGTCCAGTTGACACACTAGACATGATTTTACATAGGCCTTAATGTCATCTTCCATCTTTGGCTAGAAATAATTTTGGGATAGCAATGTCATCATCCTTTCAACACCCGGATATCCAGCATAAATAGTATCATGAGTTTCTTTATGGAGTTTTCTTCGCAATCCATCACCTTGAGGTAGATCATCCTCGATCCAATACCGTCTGACTATTTCCTCTTTAACTTGATCCATTAATTTGACATATAATGAATCATGTGTAGCACTAAACTTAATCTTATCAAGAAAATCAGATTCAAGTCTAATTAGTGCATAAACAACAACAAATACCTCTTGACGACTCAATGCATCGGCCACTTGATTGTGCTTCCCTAGTTTATGTATCCACACAAAGTCATATTCTACAAATATTTCTTGCCATATTGTCTGCTTCAAACTAGATTTCTGTTGAGTCTTGAAGTAAGTATTAGCCACATTGTCCATCTTCACCACAAACTTTGTTCCTAAGAGATACACCCTTTATGTTTGAAGACAATGAAGCACTACCACTATCTCCTTTTCATGTGCAGAATATCTTTGCTTCGTTAGATTCAACTTCCTGCTCTCAAATGAAACAAGAGGATCATTTTGCACTAGCACTCATCCAATAGCATAATCAGAGGCATCCATGTGCACTTCAAAGGCAAATCAAAATCATGCAATCACAGTATTGGTTCAGAAGCAATGAACTTCTTCAAAGAGTTGAAAGTATTTTCTCTTGAATCTGACCAAGCCCATTTCTCATGCTTCTTAGCAAATCCATCAATGGGGAAGCCTTTTTCAAATAGCTAGCAATGAATTTTCTATAATAGTTTGCAAGTCCTAAGAATGATCTTAGTTCCTTAACCCCGTTGGGTGCTTTTCATTCTACTATCTCTTGCATTTTCTTAGGGTCCATGCGCACTTGGTTTGCACTAACCAAATAGCCTAGAAACTTGATTTTCTGACTAGAAAATTCATATTTTACCATCTTGACATGAAGTTGATACTCTCTATGTCTTTGCAACACCTTCCTTAAGTACAACAGATGATTTTCTAAAGTGTTACTATATATTACTATATCATCTAAGAAAACTACTAAAAATTCATCAAGATACTCATAAAGAACATTGTTCATTCATTAAATTGTAGAAAGTAGTTGAGGCATTAGTCAGCCCAAATAGAATTACAAGGAATTCATAGCTACCATATCTAGTTACACAAGTGGTCTTTGGGGCATCCCCCTCAACTATGTGAACTTTCCAATAACCAAACCATAATTCTAACTTAGAAAAGAAACTAGTCTTAAATAGCCTATTCGGCAAGTCTTGAACCAGGGGCACCAGATACTTGTTCTTCACAGTCACTTTGATCAATGCCTTGTAGTCAACATACATCCTAAGACTGTCATCTTGCTTTTTCTGAAACAGACTAGGAGCACCAAATGGAGCCTTGGATGGTTGGATCCTGCTTGCATTAAGCAACTAAGAGAATTGCTTCCTCAATTCAGCCTACTCCAATAGAGACATACGATAAGGAGGTCGTGTCGGTGGCACTGATCCAGGAATTAGTTCAATTTTGTAATTAATCTCTCTCCTTGGAGGCAACTCTTTTGGAAGTTCCGGAGGCACTACATCTTTGTATTCTTTTAGCAACTTGGAAACATCATCATAAACTTTGAAATGCACATCAGACTTTACTTCCACCAAAGTAGCAAGATTATGCAGGTTCACCTCTTTTCAAGCCCATTTCAAAACCAATAGCCGACACCAAGGCTACTATTTCCTTGTTCTTCTTATCGTTTTTAGCAAACAGATTGATTCCCTTCACAAATCTAGGGTCTTTCTCCCCCATAAACATCAGACCATTCAAATGAGGAATTGGGGCAACCTTAAACTTCCTCATAAAATTAATTCCTAGCATAATATTAAAGTCGTTAAGTCGCACCACTGTCAAAGTATGCACACCAGACCAGTGATTAATTTTTAGAGGCATATTTGCAGTCATGCCATAGCCTAGTTGTGCAGCAGAATTAACAACCTTCATTTTTGTTAGATAATTCATTACCTTCAGCCCATACACTTTGATGATTTTTTAGGCAACAAAATTATGAGTAGCACCAGAGTCTACCATAACAACAATATTTTTTTCCCTAATTTTCATGTCAACATACATCAAAGTGTCATAAGCATCAGACAAATCTATAAAATCAATAACACATACAATGGCAACATCTTTCGTGGCATTCCCCTCATCTATGTCTGTCCCACCAACAATAGACAGAGTGTTCATCAAACACAGTGGGTTGACATATGAAGTAATATCCTATCCTTTCCCGCTTGTCTGCTTCTCCTCTTCAGCTAGAAGTGCATTGTTCTTCCCATATTTTGGACAGTTCCTTGCCTGATTCCCAGGTTTTTGGAAAGTCCAGCAAAATTTTTCCCATCCTTGTTTATTTTGACTAGACGAAGCAGTATCCATTTTTCCCTTGCCTTTGTCATTTCCATCCAACTTTCATTTATCTTCCTTCCAGTCCTTACCCTTCTCCTTCTTCTTTGACTTAGAAGAATGAGTTGGGTCACTGGTAATATTTTTTGACCAAAAATTGATCAAGGCATTTGTAGAAGCAATGACACTTGGTAGATCTTGCACTTTATGCCTACGCAACTCATTTTATGTCCAACCTTGCATTCCAAAAATGAAGTTGTACAAGTTATCTTCATCTGACATGTTTTGAATGTCCAACAACAGTGAAGAAAATTCCTTTACATAATCCTATGTAGATCCCACTTGCTTCAAACGTTTCATCCTGTCCCTAGCAACCCAAGACGAGTTACTTGGAAGAAATTTTTCATACAGTGCCTCCTTTAATTACACCCTTGTACTGACCTTGGGCCTGTTTGCACTGTCATCATCATAGCATCCCAATGAAAGTAGCGAATAGACATGGTCAGTTTGTCATTTCAGGAACATGGGCAGTAGCAAAATAATGCTTCAAATCCCACAAGAAATTTTCCAACTCTTTTGCTCTACGCACAATATCAAACGGTTTTAGCTCCAGAATTTTGATATTGGCATGTTCTTCGCCTCTCTTGGGATGATTTACAATAGCCAAGCGGAGAACATTCACTTCCGCTTTAAGATCTTCATTTTCCTTCTTAAGGCCCTCAATTTATGCTCCCACAAGGTCACGAAAGGCCTGCAATTCGACCAACTGACCATCAACAACACCACAGTAGGCCTGCATTGCAACATTGATACCCTGAATCTGCATCAGTACATCTGTCATGGCCTTATCAACATTTTCCATGCCCGGAATGGCTTCCAATAGTGCAATTTTCTCTCGCAACTCGTTGTATTAATTTCCACCAGCCATTTTCGTGATAAAGCAACCTTTGCTCTAATACCAATTGATATGGGGTCAACCCTTGCAATCTAACCAATCGACAGCTTAACACACTTAGACTCAACCCGTTTTTCACTCACTTTGATCTAGTCCCAACATAAAAAAAGACTGGGAAATTAAGAATACAAGCATATACATGAAAAAGTCTCAACTTTGTTATTTAACTCGTGCCAACAAAGAAGCACACAAATACTTAGACTACAAAACTCATCAAGGCCAATATGTTTCCCCCTTGACAGATTGCATGTGCCTTTAAATAGGCCACAATAGCCCAGTCATGTGTCAGCCATGTGCCTGCGAACTCAGTTGACATCCCCAATTGATAGGCTTAGTTGAAAATTCGAATTACTAGTTTATCCAGGCTTGTTAAAATGCCCAAATGACTAGTAACTCTTTGGAACCGCCAACCTCTCATGCATGTGCATGGCACATACGGGCAGACTTCAAATTTGGTGTCAATGCCTTGCCCTTTGCACCTAAATTTTCACCTCCCTGTGCATGCCCAGGCCCTACACATGTGTCTGTATTATGGCATACGTCCTATCCTGCACAGCTTGCCATTGGGGTCCGATTTCCTGCACCATTAACCTTGTCCAGCACCTAGCCTCAAACTTGTTTAGCCATGACCTCTCCAAATCATAGTCTTGTCTTTACTTAACTTGTCCAGCCCTTGTCATGCTTAACAACGTGTTGTCTTGCATTTTCTTAGCTTGTCAGTCCTTGTCATGCCTTAGCCACGTCTAGTCTTGCATGCCCTTGCCACGCCCATGCCAAGGTCTTCCTTCAGTTAAACTTTATCTTGACTGAAGTCAAGGGGCCTTGGCTAGGTTCATCAAGTAAATCACTAGCCAAGCCAGATCCACTCGAATAATCAAGCTGAGGGTCTGACAAACTTCCCTCATCTTGTGAATTGCATTATATGGGTAAGAATATTATTTTGACAGGATTTTGCCAGAGTAATTCATCCAAATATAGTGTAGAGCTCTATTTTCTATTTTACGAGTTTTGTTTGCATATTATCAATTATAATTAAAAGTTATTGTTAGTGATTTTATCATGGGTAATCGGGAAGTCAAGGTATTTTCCAAAGTGACTTCCACTCTTTATTCTTAGTTCTTTTGATATTGTGTTCCTAGTATCGTTTTGGCAGTTTCTAGAAAAGATTAGCTTGGATTTGTTTGTGCTAACTACTTGCCCAGAGGATTCCCAGAAACTTTTTACAACCTCTAGGATACACACGCAACTTGAAATATTTGCTCAACTTGTAAGGACTAGGTCATCCACAAAGAAAAGGTGTGAGATTGTAGGACCTTTATTGGAGTTTTTTACTAGAGTGCAGATTTTTAATTGAACTTCTTGATAGACTCTTCTTGATAGTAATTTCTGGCAGAGAATGAATAGATATGGTGACATGGGTTTTCCTTTACTTATCCCCCTAGTCTAGCTTAGGATAGTATCAACATGAGCGCAATTCACATCCATATACAAACCAATTATCAACCTTGTACCCTCTTATTTACCATAAGTCTAGTGCATCTAATAGGCCAACATCTTTATATATGAATTTAGAGGTTCACACCAACTGTCCCAGCACAAAGTTCTAAGGCTATTAATTTAGACTAGACCATTACTGTCCGTGCTAGACTAATACCACTCCGCCTAGCACATTCTTGTTCCAACATTTATTACCACATAATTAGCCATCTCTACTTCAAACCTGAACTCCTAGGCAGGATTCCTCCCATCAGTCTACATAATTTTATGGTGAACGTAAAATAACTTCATGGTGATAATCTTATGCAATGAACCTTATTGATATACTTATGACTTCAATTGTGGTTGTTTCATTATGATTGTGATTATGCATGTTGTTTGTGGTTGCTGGTTAGCTCAAATACCATGTCTTGTATAAGATAACCTCAATTGGTACAGGTACCATGCCTGGTACATGATTACCCTTGGTTGGTTTGGATACCATGCCTGATACATGATATCACTTGGTTAGCTCGAGTAAGGAGTTTGTTTCTCTTACGAACATCTATATTCATTTGCTTTGGCACCATTTCAGACTATCGAGTAAAATATTTCGCTTTTGCTCTGTTGCTCATGCTATTTCTAATAAGGATTGAGTAGGTATAGATGAAGTATCCCTCTTGGTCCCTTTTTTACCTTTATCGACTTTGACCATCAGAGCAACTACCATCATTGTTTAGTCTTACTTTTAAAGGCTAGGGTTTGATCCACGATATCAGAATGTTATCAATTTGATAAATGTTGGCCTGATCAATTTCTTCACATATGCTCCTCTAAGTTCCCCGAATATTAATTTTATCTAAATGCATGTGAGTCAGCTACAAGATAACATTCATGATATTAGTGTTGGTTCTATACAACGAGGGTCTAATTCCTTCAAACACCCTTATTGGATAGAACCAACACTAATATCATTAATTTTGTCTTGCAAGTGATTCACAAGCATTTCGATAAAATTAAAATTCAGGGAACTTAGAGGAGCATATGTAAAGAAATTGAGGCCAATATTTATCAAGTTGATAATATTCCAATAACGTGGATCAAACCCAAGTGTTTAGAACTAAGACTAAACAATGATGGTAGTTGCTCCGATATTCAAAGTCGAGAAGGGAAAAAATGAGACCAAGAGGGATATTTCATCTATGCCTACTTAATCCTTATTGGAAATAGCACAAGCAACGGAGTAGAAGTGGAAGATTTTACTCGATAGTCTGAAGTGGTGCCCAAGCAAATGAATAGAGATGGTCGTAAGAGAAACAGACTCCTTACTCGAGCCAACAAAGTGATATTATGTATCAGGCATGGTATCCGAACAAACCAAGGGTAATCATGTACCAGGCGTGGTACCTATACCAAGTGAGGTTACCTTATACCACGTATGGTACTCGAGTTAACCAACAATCACAAACAACATGCATTATCACAATCATAATGAAACAACCATACTTGAAGTCATAAGTATATCAAACTGGTTCATTGCATAAGATTATCACCATAATGTATTGGGAACAGGTTTTAGTACTGCTCAAGATGGAAAACTTAGCCTACTTGGGCACCAACATGTTGCCCCCTTGACAGGGTACATGTGCCTTTAAATAGGGCACAACAACCCAGTCATGTGTCAGCCATGTGCCTACCAACTCAGTTGACATCCCAAACTGATAGTCTTAATTTAAAATTTGAATTACAAGTTTATCCAGGCTTGCTGACGTTTCCAAACGGCTAGTAACTCCTAGGAACCGCCAACTGCCCATGCATATGCATGGCACATGCGGGCAACCTTAAAATTTGGGACTAATGCCTTGCCCTTGGCGCTCCAATTCGCACCTGCCTTTGCCATGCATAGGCCCTGCACACGTGCCTGTGTTATGGCACAAGTCCTGCCCTGCACAACTTGTCATTGGGTTCCGATTTCCTATTCCATTGACCTTGTCCAGCACCTAGCCTCAAACTTGTTTAGCCATGACCTTCCCACGTCATAGTCTTGTCTCACCTTATCTTGTCCAGCCTTTGTCATGCCTTAGCAACGTGTTGTCTTGCATTTCCTTAGCTTGTTAGTCCTTGTCATGTCTTAGCCACGGCCTGCCTTACATTCCCTGGCCTTGCCCATGCCAAGGTCTTCCTTAAGTTGAACTTTATTTTGACTGAAGTCAAAGGGCCTTGGCTAGGCTCATCAGGTAAATCACTAGCCAAGCCCGAGCCACTCGAACCTTCAAGCTAAGGGTCTGATACTAGTCCGTGAAAAGTTTGAAGTCGTAAGGTTTATCCAGCTAAATAACAATAGTTCGGGTCGTTACTTTTGGACGTGCAAAGCAAAATTATCTCCATGAAAGGCCTAAGTCGTTTAGAAATAATCTTTTTTATAACTTTGTATGTGGTCTGCAAAGGCTTATGGCCCTAAAATCTGTTGAGTTGTTTAAAAGGTGCGAATGACAAATGAAGAGTTATAACTTTTCGGAAAAGGTTGTGACTTTCCCAAGTGGTTGTATTCTTTTCGATAAGGCACAATAAACACATTTTGTTCTCTATATATAGAGATTTTTCCTATCATTCTTTATGATTTTTCCTGACTTCTTCTTCTTCTACACAAACAAATTCTAGTGTGTTTTACTGTTGTTGAGTGGTTTCCTGACAACGTGGTTTTAGGTGCCAATACACTGGTGAGTAAATCTTTCTATCATGGGAGGATATATTCTGTTAACCTCGGGTACTTGAGGAGAATAATTTCCTTAAGGATACACTGTGTATTCAATGGGCTCAATTTTTTTCTTGTCAATTTTATTATTTTGATTTTCTTTACAGATTTTGTTTTCATTACTAGTTTTAGTTTCTAGGTTTGCAAAATTGTTAGAATCTTTGTGATTATTGTTTTCACAAAGTTTTATTTTACAAAAAGAAAAAAAATCCTACAAAAGTTTTGTTTACTCCAAAAGTTTTTGTTCTAAGTATTTTAGTAATACATGTTGAACAACAATCTTAAGGAAATTATTTGTTTGCTTATATTATGTGCATTCATAAAGTTATCTAGCAGTAGTCAAAACGAAAAAAGAAATACGAGATGGTCTTTGGCGACATGCATTATACTACATTTTAATTACAACACAAATAAACGTTTTGTTAAAGTCAAACGATAACCCTTATTGACACCATAGTGGGTATTTAATGTTGCATCAAATATATATATATTGCGAGTTGCATGATGAATTAAAAAAAATACATACTTATTGATGGCTTTGTATTTCTACCATTATGTCTTTCCAGTGAAAGACAAAAAATACATGGGGTTCAATGAGTAAGATTTTCTCTTTACATGATTCAATATTAGACATGACTTTCTCTAATTTTAATTCAGAAAATGAAGAAATGTTTTTTGTTGAAGTTCGAGGATGTGGAACTCGAATGGTAAATCTTATGCTGAGAGTAAAAATATAATGTGTGAGATGCAAGACATGGAATACAATCTGCTTAACATCAAGATTTTTGCTCAACTTATATTTTGCACCTGGGAGATGAAATCCTTAATAGTTATTGACATGGTAGTCAAAAAGGTTGTGTCTTTCTGTGAAAAGGTACCACTTGAAAATTTATGATCTATTCGTAAATTATTTTATATTTGGGAGATAAACTATTGTGATCTTCTACTTATGGTTTGGAGACTAAAATTGTGTAGTTTTTCACTACGTGAGAAATTTGATAATGTCTAATTTTTGAAAACTAAAATCTTTTGATTTTCTACTCCTTTGGTACTTTGAAGATTATAAAAACTTTACCAAGTAAATAAGGTTGTGTGCTTTGGTTTGAAGATTATAAAAACTTCATCAATCTATCAAACACTTTACTTGAATAAATATTCTGACTTGAAGAGTATAAAAACTTCGTCAGGAATATTAAAGCTAAACGATTTGAAGAATATAAAACCTCATTGTTAACTAGAAACAAGTCGTACAAAGATCCAGTCATTTGAGGAAATATGTTTGAAATATGATATTGTTCATAAAACAACAACCCCTTTCTCCCCACAATGAAATGAAATTGTGAAAAGAAAAAACAGAATGCTTAAGGAGATGATGAATGTCATGTTGATTAGTTGAGGTTTACCCCATAACTTGTGGGGGAAAGCTATCCTTACGGTTAGTCGAATACTCAATCAAATTTCCCAGAGTAAAACGCAATCTATTCCATATGAAAAGTGAAAAGAAAGAAAGTTTAATCTTAAATACTTGAAAGTGTGGGGGTTTTTGGATAAGGTCTAAGTTCCTAAACCTAAACTGAGAAAAATAGGACCAAACATGATAGATTATGTGTTCATAAGATATGCTACGAATAGTAAAGCATATTAATTTCTTAGTTTATATGTTAGAAAATCCTGATATTCATATTAATACGGTAATTGAATTAGATAATGCTGAATTCTTTGAAACTGTATACCCATATAAGAGAGAATGTGAGTCATCTAATGAAATAATTGAACAATCTCAAAAAGAAACAAAGGAAAGTAATCATAACGAGGAAATTCCAAGACATAGAAAACGTCAAAGGACCTCTACTTCCTTTGGACCAAAATTTATAATATTGTTATTAGAAAATGAGCCTCAAATTGTTAAAGAGCCTATGACTTCTTTGGAAGTACAATATAGGAAAAAGATAGTCAATAGAGATAGAATTCATAATGAATAATCATATATAGGAACTGGTTGATCTTCCTCTTATAAATAAACCTCTAGGATCAAAATGGATCTTTAAAAGGAAAATGAAAGTTGATGGCACTATTGACAAAAATAAGTCTAGACTTAAGTTAAAGGCTATACAAAAAAAGAAGGTCTCAATTATTTTGAAATATATTTGCCAGTAAGAAGAATAACATCTTCTCGAATTTTAGTCGCACTAGTGGCCTTACATTGTCTTGAAATTCATTAAATGAATATTAAGACAACATTCCTTAATAGAGACCTCGAGGAAGAAATTTACATGGAACAACCTGAGGGATTTGTAATTCCTGAAAAAAATTTATATGGACTAAAATAAGCACCCGAACAGTATCATACAAAATTCAACCATACAATATTGTCAAATGGTTTCAAAATTAATAAGTGTGAAAAATGTGTTTACATTAAGAACACTCCAAATAATGTTGTCGTTGTTTGCTATATGTGGATGATATGTTAATAATGAGTAACGACATTGCTAACATAAATGCTACTAAGCATATGATTGCTAGTAAGTTGGATATGAAAGACCTTGGAGTGGCTGACTTGGTATTAAGAATTAAGATTCATAAAACTTCTCAAGGTCTAGGATTATCACAATCTCATTACTTTGAAAGAGTACTTGACAAGTTCAAGTATTTGAATTTCAATGTTGCAAGGACTCCAATTGATTTAAGCTGTAAATTTCAGAAGAATGAAGGCAAAAGTGATTCACAATTGGATTATGCAAGAGTGTTGGGAAGTTTGATGTATATTATGAATTGTATGCGACCAAATATAACATGTACTATTAATAAATTGAATCGGTTTACAAGTAACCCTAACAAAACTCACTGGATGGAAATGAAACAAGTTTGGGGTATTTAAAACATACACAAAACTATGCTTTGCATTAAAACAAATATCGTGTTGTGATTGAGGGATACAGTGATGCAAATTAGATCATTGGTCAAATGAAGTAAATCTACATGTGGTTTTGTATTTACTCTGTGGAGGAGTATTCTCTTGGAAATCATCCAAGCATACATGTATTGCTCACTTTACAATAGGATCTGAATATATTAGATAAGGCCAGTGAAGAAACTGAATGGCTCCAGAATTTTTTGGAAGACATTCCATTTTGACCCAAGCCTATAGGACCTATATGCATACATTGGAATAGCCAAGAAACAATAGGTAGGGCAGGGAGAATTAAGTACAATGGAAATATTGTCACATATTATGAAGACATAATATCATGAGACAACAATTCTCTAGTGAAATTATATCTATTGACTACGTAAAGTCTAGAGATAATATGTCAAATTCACTTAAAAAAGGCCAAACTAGAGAAATAGTTGAAAAATCATATAAGAGAATGGGTTTAAGGTTTAGGACAAGTCATCATGGCAGTAACTCTACCTAGAAGACTGGAGATCCCAAGAGCTAGTTCAAGGAGATCAAACAAAATTGTGATTGACGGTTCGACATTGTCAAACAACTCAATCGATTCTCATGAGCAGACAATGTTCAGTGATAAGGATAAAACATTAAGGCTTATTAACGAGTTAATAAAGCTTAAATTTTTTTTAATGGTTTCTAAGTTTTGCAGGTTTTACCAAATAGTGTATCTACGCGATAACACGGTTAGGAATCACCTATATGAGTGTGAAGTGCAAGTCACTTCAAAAAGGATGATAGTAAAAGCTCATTCTCTATACATTCATGAAACCAGGAGATGTTCATGGTTGAAACGAACACAACTTTGAGAACCATAGATAGTGAAGAGTTGATTGTGTGACATATGGTTGTCTAGGTATACATCAAAGTTTGATGGCTCAAAGATATCAAATCTACCAATTGATCGAGTATATCGGACATATGTTCATTATGGAAAGTTCAAAGGGAAACCTACTTATCTAGATTTAATTAATCCTTGCTTGTAAAGTACACACTTGTCCATTCTTTTCTTAGAGTCATTTTTCATTTATGTGGGGGATTGTTGAGTTGTTTGAAAGGTGTGAATGACAAATGAAGAGTTATAACATTTTTGAAAAGGTTCTGACCTTCCCAAGTGGTTGTGACCTTTCCGATAAGGCACAATAAATACATTTTATTCTCTATATATAGAGAATTTTTCTATAATTTCATTATGATTTTTCCTGGCTTCTTCTTCTTCTACACAAACAAATTCTAGTGTGCTTTATTATTGTTGAGTGGTTCCCTGACATCGTGGTTTCAGGTACCGATACACCGGTGAGTAAATTGTTCTATCCTGGAAAGATATATTCTATTAACCTCGGGTACTTTAGGGGAATAATTTCCTTAAGGATACACTGTGTATTCAGTGGGCTCGATTTTCTTCTTGACAATTTTATTTTTTGATTTTCTTTACGGATTTTGTTTTCATTACTAGTTTAGTTTCTAAGTTTGAAAACTTATTAGAATCTTTATGATTATTGATTCGCAAAGTTTTATTTTACAAATAGAAAAAAATCCTACAAAAGTTTTGTTTATTGCAAAGGTTTTTGTTCTAAGTATTCTAGTAATACATGTTGAACAACAATCTTTTACGTTATTGGCATTTTTCTTTTTTGGAAATAGACAGATATGGGTTTCATTTATTCCTGCAGTAATGTGCTCTTATTAAAAGGAAATTTTGCATAAAGATATTGTTACACCCGGTAAAATTATCAAAATACCCCTAGAGGAGAGACACGTGCATAACGAATCTTCCCAAACATTTTCAAAATATTTGAGGCTGAAATCACGATGAGCACGAAATATTGTGAGGAAAAATGATCTTGGTTTAGTTTTAGAGCAACCAGATCAAAAGATAATTTTTCAAGGTAAAAACGAATGTCTAGAAAAGTACGTGACATATCCACATCCCGGACTTGTCACAGATTTACACTAAACTATGGTTCTAATATTATCTACAAGATTAGAAAATTGATCAGAAAATTTTTGGAAGAAAATATACAAGTGTGCGATGCGGACCTGGTTCACCCAACTGTATCAGCGAAGCTTAAAATTTTAAATCCTTCGAGGGGCATTCTGGATTTTTCTCCATCCCTCTTAAATTCAAAATACGACCAATATAGGTCGGTTTTGACTTAAAAGGGGTTTTAAAACCCATTCTTGAACCCCTATTACGCTTAAAATAAAAGTTAGGGCTAAGAAGAGAAGAAGAAGAGTGAGGGTTCTGAGTTCAAATGCTAGGATCGATAGAGGATTGATTGTTCTTTCAAATTCCAGGTATGTAAGGCTACCTATAGCGTTGGATTGAGTTTGTTCCCTTACATCTACTTAAGTCGAGTTTGCGAGTAATAACTAAATAATACAAATCCTGTAATTTTAAGTTCTAAGTTTCTTGCATTTGTTTGAGTCCTCATGACTATGATTGAGTAAATTGATGAGTTGCATTGTTATTACCATGAAATCAGAATATTAATCGTATGCTTGACAGCCTAGCCCTAAATGTTATTATTTTCCAGTATATTAACTGAATTAAGATCATGAGTCTAATTTTTGAGTTGAGTAAGTTGAGCATGAGGAGTACATGTTCTATTTTACATATGCATGTGATGAGCCTCTAATATGTCTTATGTGTTGAGCATGATCGATTTGATATTAACTAACCATATAAGTGAGAGTCTTGCATGATGTAAGTCAGAGTCTTGAGTTGTATTGCATTGAATGTTAATCCTGAGTTACTGAGTTATTGAGGAATTGAGTTGAGTTATTTGAGTTGAGTCAAAGAAATGATGCTGAGTTGATTTTCATGAGCACATTTTAGTCTTGGAAAGAGTATTAAGCACCGAGTTGGGTGAGAGGAAACACCCCAGAACTACATCGCTGGGGTAAAATAGTCGTGCAGTTAACTCTAGATATAGTCTTTGAGTGCCGGTCACGTCAAAGGTACCCTCCCGGGGTGTGACATATATGAAAGAGCTACCTACTATGTTTCAATATTTTTGGTAAATGAAAGGATGTAGGCCATTAGGTCCCGGGGCTGTCAAGGGTTGAAAAGAAAAGATAGCTATGGGTACTTCCTCCCCCGAAGGAATTTCTCCAAGATTGGAAAGGTCTATATGATTACAAAGGTTATGAAGGGGTGATGAACAAATCCCTGAAGTTAATAAAGGTGGCATTTTTTTGCCATTCTGATTATAAATTCATTCCCCTTCGTTAGAACATAGCACTAAGAGTCAGTTTCTTTTCCCCTGTTTAGGGTGTTTTGATCTTCAGCTAATTAATTTCCAGAATTCTTATTCAATAAAAAGGAGAAAGAAAATAAGGTTTTCTTCAAGCTTTTTTACGAAGAGTTTCCTCTTTCAATAAAAGATGAAGAGGTACGGTTCCACTCTGTTACCTTCTTTTGAAAGATGGGTATTGCTTCCA
>JBCEWC010009890.1:0-18238 GCA_038996855.1 Solanum aculeatissimum
TCTAAGTAACTAGTATGTTCAGTGGCTTACTCGACCAATGGTGGTATCGAGTGCCAGTCATGCCTCCACATCTTTTGAGGTGTGACAGGCTAGACTTGTAATATTTATTTTTATCATTGATTCTTCAGTTGGAATGCAAGAGAACAATGAAGAACACTACATTAGGGTTCAATTTTCTTCCTTCCTTTCTTTAATTGTACTCATCGAATGTTCAATAAACGTTTTCTTTTTGTGATTCAAACTATGAGTGGCTAAATTCCCATATTCTGGGACTGTAGCCACAAGACTATGTTATAATATTTTATTCTTTTGGTTGATGATGGGTTGTTAAATATGATTACTCCTGTAGTTCTTGCTTTAGTATTTTAATGTCTGATCAACATTAGAATATACTTGTTGTCTACCTTGAATTCGAAAGATGAATAGTATAGGGAGCATGTTTATTCTAGGATTGTTAGAATAATTAGTATATAGGAGATTTGTGACACCTACCTATATACCCTGCTTGGTTATAAAATAGGAAGATAGTTTTAGTGCATTTTTGTTGGTTCATGCCTATCCCTGCTCAACAATGTAATTAGATTATCAACAAGAGTAGGCAATTAGAGGTTGAAAGACCATCATTGTAAAACAACCCTGTAAACCGGTAAATACATAACCCATTGAAAGCTAAAGTAACAAGTATTAAAATATACGTCAACAAAAGCTACAGTCCTAGAATCTCTTTTTGATTTAGTAAAACTCCCGTTAAAGAGTTGAGTCAGTTTTAAGATTAATTTTCATAGTTATAGTTTTAAATAGTAATCACAATTATCTCTTTTTACAACACACAATTAATTTTGGTACATTAAAAATTAGTTAAAAGTCTCATTAAAGTCCTTTGGGTTCAACATTCCAGCTCTGAAAGGAGTCACTTTACTATTTGTAAGACTGTGTACACTTGCGTATTCTTTGGTTACAATAGTTATAATATCTCCCCATTGGGAATATTCGTCCTCGAATGAGTCAAAAGCAAGATTGAATAGAGTAGAAAGACAATCAACAACCCAAAATGTATGTAAAATATAACTAAAAATAATGATTTCATAAAATCATCAAACTTATGTATTAAATCTCGTAGAAGCTTCTCCAGCTCTCGCAAGAATTGTATGGGAGTCGCCCTCGGAGGGACTTCCCGAATGACCGTACCGAGGAATTCTACCGCACTCCGTGCAGCTATGGAAGATCCAGCCGAGAGAGGGCAGTCTTTAGAAATAACTGGTTGGGAAAGCAAGAGAACGCTTCGCATTTTCTTATCTTCTTCCCGCCCTAGGAGTAGCACAAAAGGAGGGATTAGCATTATTGACCCAATGATAAAGCACTAACACCTTCCTCGTTGGGGCTCCGCGCACTGGGAAAAGGATGACACAACGGAATATCATGTAAAAACGTTTCATGAGTATGTGTACATGTAGCATGGCATGAAAAACT
Source organism: Solanum aculeatissimum (assembly GCA_038996855.1). Lineage (NCBI taxonomy): Eukaryota > Viridiplantae > Streptophyta > Magnoliopsida > Solanales > Solanaceae > Solanum > Solanum aculeatissimum. The sequence goes on from JBCEWC010009890.1 coordinate 1,471, forward strand.
AAAATACAAAAATTTTGGAGGAATAGTTCATATTTGGATACCTTAGGCTTGAATAGAAGGAAAAAGGTAAGGGTATTATTTCATCATGTCTGCTTTTGCTTCTCATGTAGCACTCTTAACTTGTTGGTTCCTCCATAACACACCTCGAGGATGTCACTTCTTTGTTTCTCAATCTCTTCACTTGATCCAAAATTTTAATCGGTACCTCTTGATAAGTCAAATTCTCTTTAATACTTACTTCTTCCAATGGAACAATGAAATTTGGATCACCCATAATTTTTCTAAACATCGACACATGAAATACAGGATAACCATAACTAACTACAATGGCAAGTCTAATTCATAAGCTACCTTCCCAATCCATTTAAGGATCTTACAAGGCCCCACATACCTAGGGCTTAACTTTCCCTTTTTCCCAAAGTGCATTACACCCTTCATTTATGAAACCTTCAAATACATCGAATCACCTTCATTATACTCAAGGTCCCTTCTTCTAACATCGAAACATGAGTTTGGCGACTTTGGACAGTCTTCAACTTTTCCCTTCTAAATCTTACCTTCTCCGTAGAATCAAATACCAAATCCGATCCAATTAATGACATCTACCTAACTTCAAATCATCTCACCAGTGACCTATATTGTCTACCATATAAGGCTTCAAACGGTGCCATCTCAATACTCAAATGAAAACTATTATTGTAAGAAAATTCAATAAGAGGTAAGTGATTATTCCATCCACCCTTGAAATCAAGTACACATTCCCTCAACATATCTTTCAATATTTGGATTGTTCTTTTAGCTTGTCCATGGATTTGGGGATGAAATGTGGTGCTTACCTTCACTTTGGTACGAAGACCTTTTTGAAATAACCTACAAAAATGCAAAATGAATTGAATACCATGGTCCAATATGGTAGATGATGGAACCCTATGCAATCTTACCGACTCTTGAATATAAACCTTAACATAATCCTCGGCACCATAAGAAGTCTTTACCGACAAGAAGTAGGCTAATTTCATCATTCTATCCACAATTACCCATAATGAGTCAAACTATTTCTGAGTTCTAGGCAAGCCCGTGATGAAGTGCATGTTCACCTCCTCCCATTTTCAAGTTGTAATCTCGATATCTTGGACTAAACCACCTGATATTTGGTATTCAACTTTCACTTGTTGGAAATTCAAACATCTTGACACACACTTTACTATGTCTTTTATTATGTCATTCCACCAATACACCTCTCTTATATCTCTATACATCTTGGTGCATCCCAAATAAATGGAATACCTAGAGTTATGAGATTTATATGGTATTTACTTCCTTAGGCCATTAACATTAGGAACGCACAACCACCTTTGATAACGAAGTACTCCATCTCCCCTTGTGAGAAGACTTCAATCTTCTTATCAACTACCAACATTTTTAAGTCAACCATTGTAGGATCCATGTCTCGCTTTGCTTTAACCTTTGCTAATAAAGACGATTTTGCCCAATTTTGTACTAGTGCACCATTATTGCTTGATCCACTTAGTCTCATACCCAAATGGGCCAAGTGATGCACTTCTTTGACTAAATCCTTCTTTTTATCTTCCACATGTGCAATGTTGCCCATAAACATTCTACTAAATGCAGCAGCCATAACATTAGTCTTGTCGGGGGTGATACATTACACTAATATCATAGTTCTTAAGAAGTTTCAACCACCTCATTTGCCTTAGGTTCAAGTCTATTTGGCTAAACACATATTGTAAGCTCTTATGGTCAGTGAATATGTTAACATGTACCCCATAGAGATAATGACGCCAATTTTTCAATGTAAACACCACGGCCGCTGGTTCAAGATCATGAGTTGGGTAATTTCAGTCATACACCTTTAATTACCCTGAGGCATAGGCAATAACCTTCTCATGTTGTATCAAGACACAATGCAAACCTACATGTGACATATCATAATAAACAACAAATCCATCTGAACCTTCGGGCAAAGTTAAAATAGGGGCTGAGGTAAGACGATCATTCAACATTTGGAAAATTTTCTCACATTCATCGTACCATTGAAATTTCACCTTTTTTGGGTCAACTTAGTCAAAGGCAAAGCAATGGATTAAAACCCTTCTAAAAAAATCTTCTATAATATCATCCCAAACCCAAAAAATTCCTAATGTCGGAAGGAGACAATGGTCCAGGTCAATTTTTTTACTGCCTCCGTCTTCTTTAGGTCAATCTTAATACTATCACCCGAAACAATGTGGCCAAGAAAAGCTACCTCCCTCAGCCAAAATTCACACTTGCTAAATTTGGGAAAGAATTGTCTATCTTTCAATGTTTGTAACACAATCTGCAAGTGATCCTCATGATTCTTTGTATCCGCGAATATAACAAATGTCATCTATGAAACCACCACAAACATGTCCAAATATGGATTGAAGACCCTGTTCATCAAGTCCATGAAAGTTGTGAGAGCATTTGTTAGTCCAAATGGCATAACTAAAAATTTATAATGACCATACCGAGTTCTAAATGTTGTATTTGGAATGTCACACTCTTTTACCCTCAATTGGTGATATTTGGACCGAAGATCAATTTTGGAGAAGTAGCATGCACCTTGAAATTGATCAAATAGGTCATCTATCCTCAGAATTTGATATTTGTTTTTTATGGTGACTTTGTTCGATTGACGATAATCCACACATATTTGAAGAGAAACATCCCTCTTTCTTATAAAAAATATGGGAGCACCCCATTGAAATACTTTAGGCCTTATGAAGCCCTTGTCAAGCAAATCCCTCAATTGGTCTTTCAATTCTTTCATCTCTGCCAGGGCCATTCTATATGGAGGTATAGAGATGGTTTGAGTATTGGGTAAGATATCAATGCCAAAGTCAATTTCCCTTTTGAGAGGAATATTGGGAAATCATCGAGGAAGACATTGAGCAATTCATTAAGAATAGGTATCGAATCAAGAGTAGGAACATCGGAATCTACATCTCTAACCTGGAAAATATGATATATGAACCCCTTAGAAATCATTTTTTGAGCCTTTCTTGAACACCAAATTTGTATCCTTCCACTCACAAATAGGTTCTTTAGAATTTGACCCTACAGGTTCTATAATTAATAGAGGAATATGAGGTGTGCAACCAGTCCATACAAAGAATAACATTAAAATCAATCATGTCAAGTTCAAAAACATAACAAGGAAAGACTGTGTAATACTGACACAAGAAAATTTCTCTAGACTTTCTCAAAACTAACTCACCCACCAAAGTATAGACCAAATATGCCTCTAACAAAAATTTTGGAAACACATCAAACTTTATGGCAAGGTAAGGAGTGACATAATATATATTAGCATCGGGATCAAGTAAAGAATGCATATCAAAATCAAAGACCCTTAACATACATCTAACCACATTGGGAGACTCCTCCACCTCTTTCCTAGCATATAGAGCATAAAACTGATTACCATGAGGACCACCTCCTTTATGAGCTTGGGCACCTTGTTGCACTCTCCTTTGTTGAACCGCTTGACCTTAAGGATGTTTCTCTCTCCCTTTGTGAGCCACACTAGGACGCTTAGAGATATTGTGCCCCATCTGTCCATAGCCAAATCAGAACTCGTACCTCTCAAGCAATCACAACCTTGGTTTCTCCTATACTTTGGACAACTAGGAAGGTTAGAACACCCAACCTTAGCACAATCACCTTGATCCTTAGGGGAAGACACCCTATCCCTATCAAACCTTTGTGGAGCAACATTGGATGACCCTTGTACTTGTTAGAAATGGCCACCACCAGACTTAGTGTATGAAAATCCACCTTCAAAATGAGTCTTCTTAGACTCCCTCATCCTTAACTTTTGAAGCTTCTCACTCTCGATTTGGTCAGCATGAGTCATGAGCCAAGAAATATCTATATCTTTTACAAGCATTGCAGTTTTGCACTCCATCTTCACCATATCAAACAACACTGGAATGAACTTGTTCATGCGGGCTCTAGGATCGACCACTAAAGAAGGAGCATACTTGGATAAATTTATGAACTTGAGGGCATACTCTCTCACACTCATACTACCTTGCTTAAGATTCATGAATTCTACCACTTTAGTTTCCCTTAGTTCAATTGGGAAGAAACGATCAAGAAATGAAGACTTGAATACCTCCCAACCAATAGGACCCTCATAAACTCTTTTGAACTTCCATTATTTAAACTAAACTTGATAAACTCTCTTGAGTTGGTAAGCCACCAACATTTTCATCTCTTTGGATGTCACACCCATTATCTTCACCACCTTATAGAGCTCATCAATGAACTCTGGCATATCCTTGCCCCCTTTGAACTATAGAATTCTAAAGGATTTATTCTTAGAAAGTATCTCACCCTAGAAATTGAGATTGGAGCACAGGGAGAAGTAGCAAGTTGATTAGCTTGAGTGGCCATGGCTTGGGAAACATAGTGATGGCAACCTAAAAATCTACATTTTTTAATCAGTTGGCTAGAGGATCTTGTGGAACTTGAGGAGCTAGAAGAGCTAGGTCCTCATTAGCCTCAACTTCCCTTTGCAATTGCACTCTATGTGGAGGCATTCTCTAAAAATTTCAAAGGACAAGCATTAGAGGAAAAGGGCCTTATAATACACTTTAAATACAATATAGATCATAAAGAAGTGAAAATTTCCTAAACATATCATAGCCTCCTAGTCATGGATATGGCGCGCTTCACACCTATGAACAAAACTCTACTAAATATGGCATGTTGGACTTCATAGGACACCTTAGAACTATATGCTTTGATACCAAGTTTGTCATGATCTAAGGTTGGGTTCTAGGCATAATATGGTGAATGTGAACTCAAAGGCTCCTCATCTAAGCCTCCTAGCATAACATAAGCATACATAGGGTAATAAAGCATAGTGTATGTAACGACCCAAAAATTTCAAATTTCTTAATGGTTGGTCTTGGATAGTGTTGGACAAGTCATGGTTGAATTTTTGTAGCCATGGGTTGAGTTTAAGTGGCTGAATTCAAAATGGACCTATTGGTGGCGTATAGAGGTCATTTGGGCAGCGTACTTTGATGAATCATAACTTTTGGTACAAGAGAAACTATGTGGCCTACAATATATCAAATTAAATCTCTTTGAGTTATCTTCAAAATGAAACTGGTTTCACATAATTCAAATTTTGTATGAGAAAGTTATGGCCAAAATAATGAGACTGCCCGTAATTGGAAAGATGTTGATAACGGGTTCTAGAAATGGTCCAAGGACAGTTCCACAGACCGTGTGAAGGTACACGGTCCATGTGGGAGTCTTTGGGGGGATCCATTGGGCTCCTGGTGGCCATGACCCTGGCCATGGACAAAGTTTAGTCCCACGGACCACCCCTCGGTCCGTGAGACTTCAAACGGACCATTAGGGGGTCCCGTGAAGTGGGCAGTGTGCTGGCTAAGGTATGGTGCTGGACTCCAGGCCAAGTATGGCTCCATGGACCAGTACATGGTCCGTGTGAAGCCACACGGTCCGTGGGGCCCTTCCATGAAGTGATCCAGAAAGTCCTCGAGAGTTCAAGCTGAAGAAGAGGCCAAGTGTGGCCAGACGGTCCAGTACACGGACCGTGTACCACTGGATGGTCCCATAAAGCCAACCATGAGACACTGTGTAACAGTTAATTAGTCCATTTTATTAATGATTAATTCGTAATTTATTTAAATCCTATACCCCTTTTAGGCTTTCTAAAATCCCCTAAACCCCCTTAACCTAACCCTAAACCCTTTTCATCCATTCTAACACTCTCCATTACACTTTTAGATTTCCTAAATTCTCTTGATCTCCATTGTTGAAAGCTTGAAGAATTTTGGGGAAGATCATCCTTGTTGTGAAATCCTTCAGATTCCTTTGGTCAATTGCAAGGTATGTGGGTTTGATTCATGGATTCCCTTTCATCTGTGAAGACCCAAGAACCCTCCTCTTTAAATTTGATTTTTAAGTTTTTAATTAAGGTTGGGTTCTTTAAATTTTGAAGTATTTAATTGATTGGCATTATGTGTTGTAGAAATTAGGTGAATTAAAGTTGGTTTGAGTTTGAATTTCATGAAGGTTTAAAGGTTTGATAATGATCAAGTCATGCATGTCCCTTGTACTCTTGATTTATGCATGGGTATTGTCTAAATGATGTTTTAAAGGTGGATTTGACTTGAATTTCTAATGAACTACTCTTAAATTGAATGTAAAGTTTCAATTCCATAACCCATGCCATTCATATTGTTCCTCATGGCATTGCATGCATGATTCATGGATTTTTGATGAACGTTTTGGGGTGGGCTAAGTCCCAAACATGTTTATGACTATGATTTTGAACAAGTATAAGTTTGACTAAGTTGTGACTACACTAAGTCTATGATATGGATATTTGAGCAACATGGGTGTTTACATCAATATGATTTGACAAGTACGATATGTATGGAGCTACTCTTATGCATAAAGTATGACATGAAAGTTTGTTTGGCTTCTAAGCCCAAGTATGTATGATTTGAAGTTCAAGTGTCAAATTTTATTTTAAAAGTATGTATATGTATACGTATTCTTGTGGGATGATGACTTAGTACCGATAAGGATTGGAGTCGTAAGTGGGATATCCCCAAGGGTCCCACTCCTTTCCCAAAACTATGTGCCTCCATAGGTTTCTACCGAAATGGGAGACCCGTAAGGTATGCCTTGATATGATATGCTATGCTATCTAAATCCTTCTGGAATGGGAGACCCGTAAGATGTGGTGAGATTACCCTTGGCAAGTAATCTTCTCTGATCCAATGGGAGGGATTTCATTGGGCAATTTCATGTTGTAGCTTACATGGATTTGGATGTCGGTTATGGTTTCATCCCCTCTATTTTAAGCATTATGGTATTTCATGCATCATGACTTTCATGGCATATTGTTAAATTATCTTTTCTTATATTCACTTCTATATATGTGCCCTTGCCATGTAGGTTGCTATAGGTTCATGTGCATATGCATTTGCATGCCCGAATACTTAGTACTTTATTATGATAACCCATACTCTTGTCTACATTCTCTAACCATGTAGGTGCCGACGACGATCTCTATCTACCCTTGCCCGATGAGTGATCATCTTGAAGACTTGTGCTTGTGGTGAGCCCTTTTGTTCAAGGGCAATAGCCACCTTCTATTTACCTAGTTTTACTATGTTATTTACTTTACTTATGTATTGAGGGTGAGCCTCAAACTATGTTGAGGCCCCACTTTATCTATGTAGAGGCTTGTTGGACAAACTAAACTCTTGAACGTTGGATTGTAATTGTTGAATATTATGATTATGGAATGTTATGTTTATGAGCCTTGACTATGGAATGATATTGATTATACTTATGACTTGATGTTGGGAATTGTATTTGACTATGTGTTTATGTGGAAAGTCCCATAATCCCGGTGTGGCCCCCTATAGCTTGAGTCCTACTTATGTGAATCCATGTTTATCCCATTCCCGGCAATATCCCCATAGCTTGAGTCCAACGCCCCGATTCCCTTAAAGCTTATGTGTTATATACTTTGCTTTCGTGCTTCCAAATCGATGATGTGTGTGATGATGCTATGATGGCTTGATCGAGGACTTTCGGGTTCTCCTTTACCATGTCACATTTAGGGCCTTATCCGGGTCGTGACACTTATTTTGTGACCGCATGAGGTTGCTACTAACAAAACTGAACAAAAAATAGGTAGGGATATTCAACTCCTTCTCGATAACCACCCCTTCATTTAACCATGATGGGGCTACAATTCTAATCAGTGGGGCCAACTAGCTTTGAGGTCATCCAATGTATTCTTCTCAATCATGTCAGCCAAATTGTGGTGAGTCCAGAATGCACATCCCAATAAGTCATTAATTTTAGTTTCACTACATGGGACGGGCACAACCCTAACCTCCACTATATCAACCTGCTTAGGAGCAATGTTTACGTGACCTTTGCTTTTAGGTATCAACCTAACATATGCTTCATAATTCCATATCCAATTAGGGACATAAGGCTCCCGAGATGTAGTACACTACTAGAAGCCGTGAAATCTCAAAGTATCCCACACCTAGGGGTACCTATCAACCACCCCATATGTAGATATTTATCATTCCTCTAAAATAGTTCTCAACTCAACAACTTTCAGACGGTTGAGATGGTGTGGTGCAATGGTTTCCCAAATGACTCGGGAAGTTTGGAGAAGTGGATCATTGTCCGTCTTTGATCTCTCTTCTATACAACAATGTTTGGAGGCCTATTCTACTAGTGTAGGCTCATGTACCAGTGTTTTGGACCCTATTTCCTCCTCCTTTGAGTCAGTCCACTTGACCTCTAAAGACCCCTCTTCATCATTTTCATAATCTTGATGCTCAGTGAATTTTTGTTTTCCTTTTCCCTTTCCTTCTCTATGAGGCCTCTGCTCTCATTGTTCTTTTCTGCCAACAACTATAAGGGCTTCCCAAGTGGATCTAGATTTTCCTCGAGAAATTAGATGTTTTTTATGGGCATATCTGCAAAACATAGCAAAAACATGTGTAAGAATCAAGGACGTGAAAGAAAATTGCAAAAAAACCCTTAGTAAAGTAAAAACAAAATGAGGTCAATTTGCCCGCCAAACCCATTTGGCGGTCAAATTGACCATTGCCTTTTGTTAGAGAAAGTAAGCTTCAAAGGATTGTTAACTTCTGCGACAGAAGTCACCATTAAGTGGTCAAATAGGCCATCGTCGAATTTGACAGAACATAGAGGCCCAATTGATGTTAAAAAGGATGATGCTGTGGCCATTCAACAGACCACCGAATTAACTCGGCGGGCAAATTGATCATTGCCAAAGTTGACTAGAAACCCAAACTTTCTCAAATGTCAAATTTCAAGCATGGAAGCAACAATATGGGGGAAATTTTACAATGCATGCCTCACTAACAAACACCCAAACACAATAACACATCCTATGATTTCCAAACTTCACAATTTAACACAAATTCAACTAAATGATAACTTTACCCTTAAGAAATACATCACCCGCTCCATCATCGAGTAAGTTCAAGTCACGTGGTCAAATTTAGGCTACTCAAACTTCACCAACATGGCACAATTCAAAACAAGCCCACAAAGCACATAACCATATCCAATTCAAACTCTATCAATTATATGATTCCAAATGATTTCACATAAGAAGCATGATTCATTCAAATTGATTCACATTACAAGCTATTATAATAATTTGGCACCAAAGATATCAACTATATGTTTGACCCACTAATTAGAAACAATCAATTTCATCAAGAATCACAAAAATTAACACCTCATAATATAGCCATGCATTAAAGCTCAAGGGTTTCTATCCACTATTCCAATCAATCAAAACAACCATTTTCAAGTAATATTTACATAATACATTGATCTACATGGTTACACAACCAGTTCCAATCAATACCAAGCTAAGCATTGTATAAAATTAAGAAAAAAGACCAAAGAACATACTAGAATAGTGAGTGAGAGACTATGAGCATGACTAGAATGATTAATTGATGAAGTTGAGGTTCAATACCGGATGAAAACAATGAAAATCAAAGCTATTTGAGTGAAGGGTGGTAAAGTATGGTGAAGGTGAAAGTGAAAATTGAAAAGAAATTACTTCATATGAGGGAAATGTCGCTCAGGTGGTGTAATTTAGCGATGCCAACTTACACCTTCGAACACATTCGGTGACTCGCCGAATGTGTCCTTTGACCATTTTTTTATAGAACATAAGGCATCATTTGCTGTACCAAAAGGTGGTGACACTGTTCATTACCGAACCAATTCACCAATCCACCAAATGCTCTCTTTGACCACTGAATTTGACTAAAACCCCAGGGACAAACTCTAACCCAAAAAGTGATCAAATTCGAGGTAGCGGAGCTAATTCGGTGATTCACCAAATGTCAAACTTGCGTTGCTTGTTGTCCAATCCTAAAAAATTCATGTTTGCACACCTGCACACAAAACACATGTTATTCAAAATTACTAAAACCTTGTGTTGTCTCCCAAGAAATTCCTTATTTAACGTTGTGGCACGACATGACCAATTTTTCTAAGCCTTATTTAAGTTCACCACTTCAACCAACTTCACTTTCGGTGATTCCCCAAAGTATTTCTTCAAAGGTTGCTCATTTACCTCGAGAGTTTCCCCCTTTTCATTCTCTATTTTGATGGCCCTATTTCCCTACACTTTTGAAACTCTAAATGAATCAAACCACCGAGACTTTAGTTTGCCCGCGAATAACTTTGAGTTGCATAGTAATACCAGATCACCCACTCGGAACTCACGTTGGAAAATCTTCATATCATGCCACCTTTTCTTCTTTTCTTTGTAGATTGCAGGATTTTCATAGGCACCTAACCTAAACTCCTCTATTTGGTGTAATTGAGACAAATGAGCATTAGCCACATCATTCTAATCAAGGTTCAATTTCTTCAAAGCGCACAATGCCTTGTGGTTTAGCTCAATGGGCACATGACAATACTTACCAAAGACAAGTTTATATGGTGACATGCCAATTGGGATTTTGAACACAATATGGTAGGCCCATGAAGCATCGTCAAGTTTTCTTGACTAATCCGTTCTGTTGGCATTCACTATTGCAAAAGTGAGAGCCCTCACTACTAATGATTACTCTTGGGGTTCCAAATCTAGTTAGGATATTGTTTTTCAAAATGTTAATCACTCCCTTGCCATCACTAATGGGTACTGCAACTGCTTCAACCCATTTCAATGCATAGTCAACTACTAGAAAAATAAATTGGTTCTAAAATGAGCTCATAAATGGACCCATGAAATCCAAGCCCCACACATCAAATAATTCAACTTCGAGAACAGGGGACAAAGAATGTTCATGTTTTCAAGAAATATTACCTTGCGTTTGGCAGTATGGATATGCCTTGACAAAGGCATTTACATCAAAATAAAGCCCAGGACAAAAATATCTACTTTGCTTAACTATGGCAACCATTCGAATTCCTCCATGATGACCACCAACTAGGGAGGTGTGGCATGCATCAAGAATATCGTTCATCAACATCTCCAGAACAAACCTTCTCACCATATTGTTAAGCACATTCTCTAAATAAGAAAGGTTCATCCCAAAAATTTTTTTTTACATCAAATAAGATTCACTTCTTTTGATTGTGGCTCAACCCATCCTACAATATTCCACACACAAGATAATTTCCATAATTGGTATACCAAGGTACTTGACTTTGTGAAATAGTTATCAACGTTTCATCCGAAAATGAATCATCAATTTCAATGCCTCTCTCATCGACAATATTAGGCTCAAGACGAGAAAGATGATCAACCACTTGTTTTCACGACCCTTTTGATTTTTCACCTCGAAATCAAATTCTTGGAGCAATAGAATCTACCAAATCAACCTTGGATTTGCTCTTTTTTCAGCTATCAAATATTTCAAGGCCACGTGATCGGTGTGAACCACAACTTTGGACATAAGAAGATATGTCTAGAAATTTTTAAATAAATAGACAATGTCTTGAATGAATAATAAATCAGATGAAATAATTTATGTTTCCTCTGACCAATTACCACACCCACTAGCATCATGCATGACTGCAAATGGGAGATTCCAATTCGGGGCAACATTGATTGTGGCATTGAGCTAAAGCACAAGAAAGAATTTGCATGCCCAAGAAAACTTCTCACCTCCTTGATTGAGATGGGAGGAGGAAGTTTGTCAATAACATCAACTTTTGCATGGTCCACTTGCAAACCACTGTTTGAAATTTTATGCCCAAGAATAATTCCTTCCTTCACCATGAAATGACAGTTTCCCCAATTTAAAACCAAATTGATCTCCACACATCGCTGCAACACTCTCTCTAGTTGAATTAGATAACCTTCAAATGATCACCAACCATCAAAAATTCGTCCATGAATACTTCCATTGAATCTTCAACTATATCGGCAAAAATAAAGAGCATACATCTTTTAAAAGTGGCTGGTGCATTACATAATCCAAATGATATTGTTTTGAAAGCAAACGTGCCATAGAGACATGTGCAAGTGGTTTTTTCTTGATCTTGGAGAGCAATAGAGATTCAGTTATACCCAAAATATCCATCCAAGAAGTAATACCAACCTCTACCAGCAAGTCTATCTAACATTTGATCCATGAACGACATGGGAAAGTGATGTTTCTCAGTCCATGAATTCAAACACCGATAATTCATGCAAACTCGCTACCCCATCACCGGTCTTGTAGAAATAAGTTGCTCTTTTTTATTCTTCACCACAGTCACACCCTTTTTCTATGACACACATTGCACCAGACTCACCCACCTACTATCTGAAATGGGATAAACACCAACATTCGACCACTTGATTATTTCCTTCTTTACAACCTCTTGCATTGAAGGGTTGAGCTATCTTTGATTCTCGATAGTAGGCTTGAAATTTTGACCAAATTTATTTTGTGAGAGAAAATCCCTGGAGGGATTCCAATAATATGTGCTATTGTCCATCCGATTGCCTTGATGAACTTTGTTAACATACTTTAATAATGCCACCACTTGGTGGTCCAACAAATCAGCTGCACAATTCACCAGTAGCGTTTCACCACTACCAAAGAACACATATTGCAAATAAGACGAAAGTGCCTTAAGCTCAAGATTTGGAAGTTCTTCAATTGAGGGCTTTTTTGGTGGATTTTCCCTATTCTTCAAATCAAGGTCTAACTTCACCGGATTTTTGGAATAAGAACAAGCTCCAGCCCCATCAAGGGCTGCCACCACCTCATCAAAATCAACAATAGAATCACGCTCAAAATTTAATAACACAGCTGCAAGAGATTCACTGAGGCTCATCACTTCCTAAACATTAGAGAACACATCCTCAACCACATCAACATAAGAAAAACCTTCCACTCTTTTGGTTGCTTCATGGATTTACAAATATTAAATGTGACTTTTTCATCATTGACTCAGAACTTCAATTCACCACATTCAACATCAACTAAAACTCTTCGGGTAGCTAGAAATGACCTTCCCAAAATAATTGGGATCTTAATATCAAGCTCACTATCAAGTATGACAAAGTTGGCCGAAAAAATAAATTTATCCACTTTGACTAGGACATCATACAAAATACCTACTGACTTCTTAATAGAGCAATCCACCATCAAGAGCCTCATAGTTGTTGATAAAGGAGTTCTCAAACCAAGTTATTTGAATATTGCAAGGGGCATCAAGTTGATGCTAGCTCCAAGATCGTATAGTGCTCTAGCAAATTAGTAAACACCAATAGTACAAGGGATAGTAAATGCACTGTGGTCATCTTTTTTAGCCACCAAATTGCTTGACATCGCTGTACTGCAATGATAGGAGACTTAAATAGTCTCAAACTCGAGATTTTTCTTTTTGGTCACTAATTCCTTGATAAATTTTACATAACTTGATATCTCCAACAATGCATCCATCTAGGGAATATTGATTGCCAAATTCTTGAACATAAATAAGAATTTTTAGAATTTTGCATCCTCGTTAACCTTCTTCAACCTTTGTGGAAATGGTGGATTGATTTTCACATTCAAAGCTTTCATCTTTGGAATATCGGAAGGGAAACTTTTAGATCCCTCCCTTTTCTTATGAGCAAAATCACTCCTGGGATTGCTAAGAGTAGGAGTAGCATCTTGCTACACCTCTTCCACATCATCAACATCAATTGCATCATCAACAACCATAGCCTTAACTTTATCACCCACAGTCATATAAACAATTGGGGGTACATCCCCAACTACCTTGCTACTCCTAGTGGTTATAGCCATGCATTGAGGAGACTCATTCTTCAGATTTACCACCGTATCACTAGGTAAACCCCCTTTTGGACGACGATTCAGGTGGGCTAAAATATTACTCAATTGGGTCTCCAATTGCTTGATAAAAGTCAAATGAGAGGTCACATTTTGATTCAACACCGAAAAAATAGATTTTATTTCCTTTATTGCCTTTTTGGTACCTTTAATTTTATTGAGGATTTTAGCAAGCATATCCTCGGTTTGGTAATTTTCTAGATGAGAAATGAGATCCTTTGGCTTGACCCAATCATAAAATGCAACATACTTTTATCTGTCAAATCATGATCACGCCATGCAATATTTCTATCGCTCTAATCTTCATCTCTACAATTACCATCTCTCTCATTCATCCATCCTTGATTCCCAACTTGCCTTTGAAAGTCCGATTGAGAATCTACCATTTGGTTGCCAACATATTGGACCTCTTCATTGTAGAGTGCCTCAAAATTAGCATCTTTATCATTTACCACATCACCTACCACATTGACATTCTTATAGTTACCGCTTGAAGGAGGTCCCATAACATGCTTGGTAATAAGGTCTAGCTGAGTCAACATTCAGGCCATATTCTTATCACTTTCCTGATCTTACTGGAGCATTTCTTTGGTCACCGCTAAACAAGCTGAGATAGATTTATCTTTCCCATGTATTCCATGCTCGATTAGTCTTTGCCATTTTGTCTAGCAAAGCCGAAGCCACCGTAAATGATTGTCTCATAATTCTACCATCCACAAGTTGGTTAGTCGCCGCTTTGTTAGCATTATTAAGACTTTAGTATAATATTTTTAATAACACCTTATCCAGGAGACTATAATCTAGACAACACAACAAAGTCTTTTGAAACCAGAGCCAAGTTTCATGCAAAGAATCATCATCATGGCTCCTATAATTCATAATCTCATCACGAACTTAGAGCATTTTGGATGTCAGAAAGAATCTCTCAAAGGAATGTATCAGTCAACTCATCCCAAGAGGTAATAGAGTCTCGAGGGAGTCCCACTAACCAATGAGAAGCCTCACTAATAAAAGAAAAAGGGAACACCCACAACCTTATAGCCTCTTGCATGATGCCACGAAAGGTAAATAACTTAATCACATCTACAAAATTGCATAAGTACTCATGAGGGTTTTTGTGAGCTAACCTTAGAAGTTGAAGCATCAAGCTTGTCACATGAAAGTTAAAATTACCGCCCAATGGAGATAGGTGGATTACACCTTCCCTTCCCATGTTTAAAGCTTGTGGCTCTTCATTTTGATAACTATCATACATCATCCCAGACTCACTAGCAATATCACCTTGCTTACTCATATTTGCACCTGAAGAGATCACTAAAAACACAAAATAAAAACTAAAAGGAACAACTACTAATAACAAGGTCAAACTAACATTTCAACAAAAGAATTAAATGCCAATCCTTGACAACGTCGCCATTTTTGGTTCGCCCAAACAACTATTCTATCCTTGAAAGAGTAAGTGGTTGGTGTCAATATAAACCCATCTACAAGGACTCGGGGTCGATCCTATAGGAATTAGGGTTGTTCGATTCAATCCTTGAAGTTTTTACTTGAACTCGTTAATTGTAATTATTTTAAACATTTATTTGAATTAAACTTCAATATCACAAATTGCATGTTGTAACAATTAAAATATAATAGATGGTTAAGAGTATGTTAAGTATGTGCGTAATTGAATGTAATTCTAACTAATGGGCCTCTAATATTGAATCTAATGGATAATTTACTTGTGGGTAGGCTAGAAGTGTAACGACCCAAATATTTTTGAAAACTCCTTATGGTTGGTCTTTTATGATGTTATACTGGTCATGGTTGAGTTTTGATAGCCATGGGTTGAGTTTAAGTGGCCGAATGCAAAACGGATCATTTGGTGGCCTAGAGAGGCCGTTTGAGTAGTAAGCTTTGAGGGAACATAACTTTTGATTCAGGTTGAACCGTGTGGGTTGATATATATAAAATTTAAGCTCTTTGAATTATCTTTGAAACTCAACTAGTTTAACTCGATTCGGAGTTCATATGAGGAAGTTATGTCAAAAATAGTGAGACTGCCTGAAATTCGAAAGACGATGGGAATAGGCCCTGAAAATGGCCCAAAGCTAGGACCACGGACCGTGTGAGGGTCCACGGTCTGTATGGGGGTCCGTGTCATCATCCAGTGAGGTTAGGGTGGCCTGGATCCACCCTATAGACCAAGTGAAGTCTCACGGACCACCCCACGGTCCGTGAGACCTCAAACGGTCAGTGTGGGTGGCCGTCAAGTGAGGCAGTAGCTTGGACAAGCTGTGGGCTTGGTTCTTGGGCCAAGTGTATCTCCATGGACCAGTACATGGTCCGTGTGAAGCAACACGGCCCGTTAACCACCCCCCCGTGAATTGATCCAGAAAGTACCCCGAGAGTTCGTGTTGAACGTTTAGCTAAGGCATGCCACACAGGCAGTTGTACGGCCAGTGAGCAAGTAGATGGTCACTGTAGCTCAAACGTGTAACACTGTGTGATAGTTAATTGTTCATTTCATTAATAGTTAATTCCTAATTTAATTAATTCCTATGCCTCTTTTAGGCATCCTATGGTCCCTTAAACCCCCTTAACCTAACCCTAACCCCTTTTCATCCATTCTAAGGATCCTCATTACACTTTGAAAAATCCCAAATCCTCGTGACCCCCATTGTTGAAAGCTTGAAGAAACGTGGAGAAGACAACCTTTGCTTGCTTGATTCTTCAATTCCTTTTGTTATTGTAAGGTATGTGGGATTTGATTCAAGGATTTTCTTTCATCCTTGAAGACCCAAGAACCCCACTCTTTAATTTTTGATTTTAAGATTCTTTAAGTTATGGGTTCTTCCAATTTTGAAGTATTTAGTTGATTGGGGTTA
>JBCEWC010009891.1:0-18238 GCA_038996855.1 Solanum aculeatissimum
ATAAGTACAGGTTGTATGTTGGTTCTCTCGGGCCTAGAGGGCACCGAGTGCCTGTCCGTCTTTGTAGAGTTGAAGGCGTGACAGAAAAGATTGAGGAAGGCGGCCTTGAATTTCTCCATGGAATGGGATCATTGTCCTCTGTCTCTTCCATCCATTGAGTAAACCAAATTTGTACAAGGCCCTTAAGTTGATAGGCCCCAAGTTCTACCTTATCTTCTGAACTCACCACTATAATAGCAAGCACTTTATACATCTCATCAATGAATTCTTGGGGGTCCTCTTTCATTTTGGAGCCATAGAACTTCAGAGGGTTTATCTTTGTAAAATCCCTAACTCTTGAAGCTAGGGTGGGAGCATGAGGATCTTGGGCTCCTTGGTTCAATTAGTTGGTCACGGCTTATACCAACATAGCAATGACATTTCGGAACTCAGTGTGTGTGATCCCTTCTTGTTCTTGGGGAGCTTGAGGAACTAGAGGGGCTAGGTCACCCTCGAGTGTAGGAGCTCTTTGTGGCATTCTCCTTGGTGGCATGAACTAAAAGAGCAAAAGACCACCCATTAGGAAAACGGATCCTTAGTTCTAATCTATAGCACGACATAGAGTAAAAGAAGTGAATCATTTCGTAAAATGTCTAATAGCCTCTTATCCATAGTTGTGGCACACTTAACAACCATGAATAAGACTCTACTTGACGCGGTGTGTTGGATTTTTGAGGACCATTGACAAACCTAATGCTCTAATACCAATCTTTTCACAACCCAAGCCTAGGTCCTAGACGAGACAAGCCAAATAGGAAACCTGAAGTCAACCCAAACAAGCCTCTTAACATATAATTTGTACATCCTTGGTAGCAGAAGCATAATTAAACAATCAAGCAAGTAACAAATAATTCTAAGGGAAGCGGGACTTTGTACTCAATCTATAGGGATGTTTTATGGGAGAGAATTTGTATGAATCACATAACAAATAAAGTCTAAAGGGCGGGTAAGTATGATTCACGCTTTGGGGATGTTATCAGGACATGGGACTTTCATCATCTCATCAACAAATATCATCACATAAAAGGGAGTAGGGACTAAGGGAAGTCTTCCATAATCACATAAATATAATGAGAGTCAAGCCTGATACATACATTTTCATACCCAATGACACCTCTAATACGAATGGAAAGGGGGCCAAGACATCTCCCAGGCTCATCCTCAAAGATAAGTATCCAAAATATATAAATTTTAATTAAGGCATGAATGTAAAGTTGATATTATCCTCAGAGTGGAGGACGCACCAATAGTAGTCTTAAAATGATCCCACTATCCACGTGGAGGAGGAGGGTGGATAGGAGTTCTGATCCCTACATGGTTAGATCATGTTAGCAAAGATTATGAGTTAGTACTTGGAATGTACTAAGTATGCGGGGTAAAATACAAGAAAATAAAGTAATCCATGATAATCGAGATGCATAATCATGGTCAATGGACATAATCTCAATATAACATGTAAAATAATTTCTTTACTTGAACATGTATGGTGATTATCAAACTTGTATAACAAAACATACATATATGGGAGGAGAACTTAACCGATATATAAGACTAAACGAGCTAGTACTTGGAATTCTGATGCTTAACTCCTCACCAGAAAAGGAGGGCTTTACTTGCCAAGGTAAACCAAACTTAACCCCACATAGTGGGTAGCTTGACCTAGTTAGATCCACTAGCCCATTTTGGGAAAATAACAAGAACATATGGTAAGAGTACTAACTCATAATCTTTGCTAACATGATCTAACAACATGGTAAGAGTAGCTCATTCATAGCAACATGGTAAGAGTAGCTCATTCATATACTTTACCCCTACAAGTGAGCGTATACCTTATACTAGAGGGTAAAAACATTCATAAACTTGACCACTTCTTGTGGCCATAGCTTTACACATGAGGGTAGGACTTGCAATATACTTGACCCCTACAAGTGATCATTGTTTTATACATGAGTGTAAAACACTTATCATACTTAACCCCTTCATGTAGACAACATTCATTCATAAGAGGGTGGAATATAACATAAGGGCTAAACATCTTACTTACAAATCATATAAACCTTTCATGACTTCAATGCATGCTTAGGAGCCCATAATTTATCATATCATGCTTGTCTTGCAATTCATACAATCACGTTTCATCAACATAAGAATCTTTGTCATGATGATTTACTCAAACTTGGTGGGTAGATGCACATGTACTTAAAATTATGCAATTCAAGAGTATGAGTCATTGAGAATGTAAAATCAATTCATTTAAAAGATATTCAATATACTCGCCAACCATGAAGTAGAAAACCCTAATTTAGTTATCATGAAATCCACCTCATATTCATAATCTTTCATAGTTTACATCATGCATAGTTTAAATAGATATAAATCAACTCATGAAATATGCCTTTAATAGGTATTCATGCTTAATAATCTATACTTAAAGAATCCAAATTTGAACTATGTATATAATTCATAAATAGACCATCATAGAGTTCATAATAATAACATCACATGCAAGAGTTCATAATAAGCTTTCATGTAGTTAGAGATGAAGATGGTTGGACTTGTGGGAAGGAAGGTCCACACAATCAAACTCACATACCTTAGTGCAATTTTTGGTGGAGAGTAATCTTATTTGGAGATGGGGAACTCGAAACCCTAGCTTTGTCTTCTTACTTGCAACTTTGGAGGAGGCTTGAAAGTGTTGGGGACTTAGAAGTGTTTTGAGTGAAAGCGAATGAGTGAATTAGAGTTGAGAAGGATCATAAAGGGCCATTTTTAGGGTAAAACAAAATAGTTTAGGCTTTAATTAATAAGAAATGTCAAATTTCCCCTTTTAAAAATATGGTCGGACAAGACCACGAGACCCCATTTACGGGTCGTGGTCCATTCTACGGGTCAAAAAAAGGGCTTTGCCTGATGCCACTTTTGAAAATACAGAGACTATTTCCTGATCCACAAATCCATGACATGACCTACGGCTCGTAGAAGATTCTACGGGTTGGTTGATAAGTCGTAGATCAAATTCTTGAAGAACCCTAATTTCACTAAGTCTGACCCTCATCCTATGAATAAGATTTATGACTCATGAAATGTAATATGACTCATAAAAACTCTCATACAAAGTTGGTTCTCAAAATTAAGCTATTGGAATTTCTCAGGAACCACCATACGACTCATACTTTGACCTATGACTCGTAAACCCCTTCGTTACAATGGCACTTCAGAAAATTTTTAGGACTCTTTTCTTGGACTTTCATACTTCTCTTGAGTGGGGTCTTACAGCAAGGATGAGTGGCAAGCTTCTAAAATTCTCATCATTTCCACTTCAGGAATACAGTGACGAATAATCCCATCTCCATAAACACGAAACAAATACAAATTATCCTAGAAAAACTTTCATATCAGACATAAACATACAGCACTGGTGAGAATTAAATTCAGGTGGCACGATGTCACTAACTAAATAATTCATGAACTCTGTGAACCAAGGTATCAAATCATGCGATGCTGCCAACACTCTCTCATCAGGGAACAAATTATCAATCTCCACCCCATTGTTAAACTTAGCCATTGCCTCATCTTCAAGTCTGGATAGGTAGTCTACAACCTGATTCTCTTTCCCATTTTTGTCGATCACCTCAAAATGGAAGTCTTAAAGAATAAGTACCCATCAAGTTAGTATTGGCTTTGCATCCTTATTTGCCATCAAATGTCACAATGTTTAGTGTTCAGTGTGTATAATGACTTTGGTTACTAAAAGATAAGATATGAACTTCTCGAATGCGAAGACCACTACAAGTAACTCCTTCTCTATGATAGAGTAGTTTTTCTGTGTTGTATTTAGGGCTTTACTGCATACTATATGGGATGTAGAATATTTTTCCTGCGCTTTCCTAACAACACAACGAGTACAACCCTACTTGCATCACATATAATTTTGAAGGGATGAGACCAATCTGGAGCAACTATGATAGGTGTCGATATCAACTTTTTCTTCAACCTTTTAAATGCTTTTAGACATGCATCATCAAACACGAACTTAGAATCCTTCTCAAGCAGCTTGCACAAAAGGTGTGCAATCTTCGAGAAGTCTTTTATGAAGTGCCTATAGAAGCTTGCATATCTCAGGAAGCTTCTCACCTCTTTAATAGAGATAGGTGGAGAAAGCTTCTCAATCACCTCGACTTTGGCTCTAGCAACCTCAATTCCTTTAATGGAGATTTTGTGTCCCAACATAATGCCTTCCTTCACCATGAAGTGACATTTTTTTCCAATTCAGAAAAAGATGACATTCTTCACTTCTCCATACCACATCATGCAAATATTTTAAGCAATCATTGAACGAATTTCCAACAACACTAAAGTCATCCATGATTACTCGATAATGTCTTCCACCATAACTGAAAAGATGGACATCATGCATCTCTGGAATGTGATTGGTGTATTACACAAGTTGAATGGAATTTGCTTGAATGAAAAGGTGTCATAGAGACATAAGAATGTGGCCTTCTCTTGATCCTCTGGCGCAGTAGTAATCTGGTTGTATCCTGAATTGCTATCAAGAAAATAGTACCAACACTTACCTACCAAGTGATCTAGCATCTGGTCTATAAATGACATAGGGAAATGTTCTTTATCTATCGATGCATTGAGCATGAGATAGTTTATGCACACCCTCTGACCTGTAACTGGCCTCATAGGGATAAACTCATTACTAGAATTTGGGACCACGGTGATACCTCTTTTCATTGGAATGCACTAGACCCGACTCACCCATTCACTCTCGGCATTAAATATATCACTCCTACATCCAACCACTTAATGATCTCTTTGCACACAACCTCTTGCATTCATGGGGTGAGACATCTTTGGTGTTCAATGATTGGTTTATAGTCCTTAAATAATTGAATCTTATACGTGCACACACAAGATGGAATGCCAATGATGTTTGTAATTGTCCATCCAATAGCCTTTGTGAATCGCTTGAGTATTGAGACTAGTGCTTCCACGTGTTCATTATTAAGATTTGCAGTAACAATAACAGGCAAAGTTTTGTTACTACCCAAAAACACATACCTCAGATGGGTTGGGAGAGTCTTTAATTCTGACATTAGTGGTTCCTCGATGGATGGTTTAGTAGTGGCAATTCTCAATTCTTCGAGTCTAACTCAAGCTTCGTTTGATGCCTAGTGAAGCTAGATGCTCCAAGAGCTTTCACCGTCTCATCATAGTCTAGAATGTCTGTCACTCTTGAAGTTTATTAACACAACTTCGAGAGTTTTGACACCCAGCCTTTCCTCAATTGGCACCTCTGGTTGCACCACATCAATACTCTCGATGACAGAGATCACTTTCAGATCATCAACTTCTTCATATACTGGAAAACATTAAAAATCACCTCTTTGCAACCTAGTCAAAACTTGAGTTGACCCAACTCCATGACCACCAAAGCTCGTCCAGGAGCTAAAAAGGGCCTTCCTAAGATGATTGGGACATCAAAATTGACCTCACAGTCCATAATAACAAAGTATGCAGAGAATATGAATTTTTCCACTTTGAAGAGAATGTCTAACAATATCCCTTCAAGCTTCTTGATTATCCAGTCATCCATTAATAACCGCATGTTTGTTGGAGTAGGGGATCCCAAGCCTAACTTTTAGAACACTGCATGAGGCATTAAATTGAAGTTGGCACCTAAATCACATAATGCCTTTGCGAAGTGGTTATCTCCAATGGTACAGGGTATGGTGAATGTTCTAGGATCTTCTTTCTTCTGCACCAAGGACCTTGTTGCTATAGCACGTCAATGTTAAAGCACCTGCGAGACATCTTGGCTCACCGTTCTCTTCTTTCTCACTAGGTCCTTCATGAATTTGGCATACCTGGGCATTTTCTCCAATTCTTTGTGATGTTGCCCAAGATACACCTGCTTTTTGAAAGTTAAAGTGGTCGTTATCAAGAAATATAACCTAACCAAGGTTAGGATTGAACTTATAAGGAATATGGTAAACTTAAAATAATTCCAAGCAAATTGAGATGATTAACCTACTTATCTCCCAAAAGGAGGGGTTGTAATTCACAAAAAATAAACCTACACTAGTGTAAGTGTTGTGAAATCAATAGAAGAAGTAACTAGGGTATTGTGTTTCCCATGATTCCCTAAATTGGTATTACCAGATAATTACAATCTTTTCAAGTGTGTAGCATGCAGAACGGTAAGTTAAGTTTACCAAAGCCTTTGATCCAGGTGAGAGGTAAATTTCACTGTGTGATTTGATCCATCCCCGCAGTGTGACAATACTAACCCTTACGTATTGTCCCAGTACAACCTCCCCTTGATCTAGTTTGGTTGATTAGATGAGAAAATATCAATCGGATCTTATTAATTATTCTCTTTTCCTATTCATTATTACCTTAATCCATTCAGTAACACTAGGAGAGTTCTAACGTTGGCCACCCATTACAAAGCAATTAAAACAAAGAGAAATAATCAATACATGTATGCACACTTTCCAAGAATTGTGGATTATCTATTTTACCTTGTTAGTTCTTCATAGTTCTCAAAATCCTAGTTGTGGATTTAGCTATGCATGATCATTGTTAGTGAAGAAATCATGTCCATGAATAGCATAATAAATCACTTACAATGATAAATTAAAGAACAAGAAATCCAAGCTTCTTCAAAGAAAATCACAATATATTAATTCAAGCAACAATCACAAAAGAAAAGTTTTCCAAGTGTTTTTCTCTGTATTGGTTCATCTCCCCTCTCTCCACTACTTAAAAAATGTAAAAACCTATTTATACTAATAAATATACAAAGCCAAAACAAAAATAGGAAAACTGAGTTGGCAGGCAATACAAAACAGGTTACGGGTTGTACAAAGTTCTATGGCTTGTACCATGGCTTCATAGACTTCATCTAGTAAAATTGTCTTCAGGTTCTACAGGACCTTTCTACGGGTCATGTTCAGATATACGACCTGTTAAAGGTTTCGTTTGATAGCTTTCTTGAAAATCAACAACTTTTTATCCTCTAGGCACGAACATTATCTACAACTCGTATAATTTTTCATGACTCATCTAACAATTCATGAATGCAACTTTAGAAAATAGGCCCTTCATTGGATCGCATATTGGACACCTCTTTATGACTCGTGGAAGTATCCACGGCCCGTATAGAGGCTAGTACTCTATCAAAAAGCTACAATTCTATAGGCTTCTGTCCGAAATCATGCCAACTTTGTAATCCTGAAAAATGAACATAAAAACACATCAAACCCACAAATATCGCTTTGAGAACACACAAAATTCCAAGTTTTAAGCATTAAAAGTGTTATATTTTGGCAACACATCAACACCCTCAACATAAAATTGTTCTTTTTCTCAAGTGACAGACTCAATCTACATAAGCAGTATAGCAACACATAGACCTCAATCTAATGGAAAACTCCAACACAGATACCCACACTAACTCACAAATGCATATCAGATAGTCATCAAACAAACTAATGCAAATCAACAGATGTCACAGTGCAACTATGATAAGCAAGGTAACCACAGATAAGAAAAATTCACCTAAATAGCGTAGAATCAACAGTGCAATGCAAGTTCCCTCACAAAACGAAATCCCACATCCCACTCATGATAATATTTTCAATTTCAATACTTGGGACTACACAAAATCACTCACGCTCATAATAGATATTAAAACACTATGTTCAATACCATATGCTTGCCCCTATACTCGCAACTATAACCTTCGACTACTTGGACTAGGATCAAAATAGTACTTTCTTGGCTTGTAACATAGGCTCAGGGGCTTTGGTATGATGCTTTTGGGAACGTAGTGACTAATTTCCCTTCTTGGCGCTACGTTATTCTACATTTTTTCCCTACCAACCCTTGGTATTTTTCAACTCATTCTTCCTTTTTCTATTTTAAGCTTTCCTGGGTGCTTTATTCTCATTCTTAGCTCATTGCCTTTTAGTTTTCACATTCTTTTGATTTTTAGCTCATTGTTTAGGAATCTATTTATTTTCCTCGCACCCATAACATAATTTTATCCCCTTTATCAGTACCACTAGCTTTCACCCCACTTCATGTGACTTTCCTTACGCCAATCACCCTCAACTTAGGCTTTTAGTTTGAGTTAAAGTGCACAATATCAAACCTATCAACCAAGGACACACTTGGTAGCCACCCTTAACTTAAACTATTTC
The DNA here is from genome assembly GCA_038996855.1 of Solanum aculeatissimum. Lineage (NCBI taxonomy): Eukaryota > Viridiplantae > Streptophyta > Magnoliopsida > Solanales > Solanaceae > Solanum > Solanum aculeatissimum. The sequence goes on from JBCEWC010009891.1 coordinate 8,256, forward strand.
TCTCAGTCAATGTGCATAATATTCAAGGAAGGACCAGGGCTAATTTTAGGAATTTGTTGTCAACAAGGCTTGGTTACTTAGATATTTACAAAGAAAAATTACATGCCAGGCTCAAACATTCAGAACGAGTGATACATTTTGTATTTGGTTGGTCGTTTAGGATAAGTGGACTAACATGAACAACGGCCTAAGATCCTTTCCTAACCAACTAACCTACAACCTAAGTCAGAGTAACAGGGAAAGTTCTAAATTGAAACATAGTATAAGAATCAAGCAAATAAGCTCACACACAGTTGGAACTGATTACACTATCAACTCAGACTCTCAGATCATGTTTTTTTATCACAATTAAACCTCACTTATCAAAACAAGCATTGTCAATCATTGAATTAACATAGTTGTTATCAAGACTACCTAAAACAAAAATTTTGATAGTTATCATTTTTAAATAAAAATGAACATATGTCATAGACTTAAGTATAATATGCTTCTAATACTACCTACCCATCTGAAACATGCTATTTCAACAGAAATTAAATGTTCTCAGGGAACGAACACAACCAAGAAAACCCCTCGGACATAGAATTTAGGATAGTTATAGGTCATAATTACACAAACTTTACTGAGGCCTATAACTACCCACATCCCATTGAAAAGAATTTACATTGTCCTCAATGTGCAAAATATAATAATAAAGCATAGGGGTCAAAAAACATACCTGAGCACCTAAGCGCCAGTCTCTAGCTAGGTCTAACCACCCTCAACCTACCTGGTGGTGTCCTCAATAGTGGGAGCATGTCCAGAGGTACAACACCCCTCACAGTCTCCTGCACTCATGTTTGTTGTGCAATATCATTTGCAATCAATGCTCGTATGGCACCCTCTACCTGCTCTCTCTAAGTTAACTCCATCTCCCGCCTTAGAGCGTCCAGATCATTAGTCTTACAATGGTACCTCTTTCTAGAGGCATGGAGTGGTACCTCCTCAGTGGTAAGAAGATCAACAAATACCTCGGTAGCAGTGTCAACCATTAGGAATACTACTAGTGGTGTTGTTGCTCTAATCTCAGCTCGAATTTGTTGAATCTCTATTTGCATCACTAGTCAAATAAAGAGGCTGAGCTAAAGTGAGACTCTACTCTACTCTCTACTCAAATGTATCTATGCATCCATGTACTGATATAAAGCTCTCCTCAATAGTGGTCGCAAAGTGTGTGCGCATGCGCTCCTCAACCTCAAAAATGGCCTGAGAGATCCATGGCTTGTCTGTTGTAATTGGGTCAACTGAGTTTTAGCACTAACCAATCTCTGTGTCATGGACTAAATAGACGCTGCGGATACGTATACCATGCCCGTGGGATATATGGGTACTGCCTCTGGCGTAGGAGGCATAGAAGTAGTGGGGCCCCCTCTCTATCAGCCTTAGTTTGTGAGGTCCCCTTCGTAATAGGAGTAGCAGTGGAAGAAGATGAAGGCTCAAATGGTGGTGGAGTGGCGAACATCTCTAGCATATGGAATATAGGTTATGGTACTCACCGAAGTGCCATCGAATTCTCATATGCCTTGATCATACTGGCATCCAGTATCCTCCGAACCTTGATCAGAATATCCACCTGATATATGCTACCCACCCTTGTCGCTAAACATAGTCTGTAGATCAGGCAAGGAAATGGGATAAAGGTGGATCTCTCCAGCGCTGCCTCGAGAAGTAATTCTGCTATAAATCTGGCCCAGTATATGTCATAGCTAGCCAATATATTGGCAACTAGTACTGCATGACCTGGTGTAAGTGTATTATCTGTATGTGTCAGCCAGATCCATGATCTAACTACAACCCAGGAAAATTTATCGGTGAAGCTCAGTGATGCCTTCACTATGGATGTTGATGCTATAGAAACCCACTCAAGGTCCTGGCCCTACTTTGCAATGTGATTAGAGATCCATCTCATCAATGAGCCCCTATGGGCTGCATCTTTCATCAAAATCTAGTCTCAAGTCTAGCTCAGTTTGTAGTCAAACTCCATAGTAGATATTGGAGCCTCATACTGGTGACCAAATAGAACTCGATGGATGGTGGCCTTAGATATATCAATAGAGACTCCTCTCGCCATCATTTATGTAATTTGTGGCTGTGTTAGATATATCTTCCCTTTTAGGGTCAAGTGAGCAATGGTGGTAGCGTATGATGTGTAGAACTCTCTAACCATCGCCAGGGAGTACTTCCCCAATGAGGCTTCCAACCACTCCAAGTTGTACTGGGCCATGGTATCTCGGAGCCCTAGGGAACTATCAAGCCTAGTAGTAATAAGTCGAGGCTCCTCAAAAATGGTGCAGGCCTTTCTACCCCACTCATTGTGATGTATATCCTCCCGGTACACCCTCTTCATCTCAGACATGCACCATCTATTAGTCAAGTCATCTGGGGATGATGGTGCTGCTGATGTAGACTCTACAGCATCTGACTCTGACTCCTTTCCTGGGCTAGAGCCATCACTCTCTCCTGCTCTGAACCTTGACCTCTCTTCGTAGAAAGTCATCTATATTGAGCTTCTCTGTTTGTCTCCTCCCTCATTAGACTAGAGAAGTCAAGAAACTATGGCCAATGTATAGGTCGACACTATTTGTCTGGTAGCTATTCGAGTCTATCGTGGCTCGATGCCCACATCAGGATGGACATTGACTCCTCTAGTGATCCACTAGTCTTGAGAGTAGCCTCAGAGTTTGTTGTCTCATCACATAACCGCTCCTCATCGCTTAAATCTCGTCACATCTGGGTTTTGGAGCCATAGCACATGCAAGCCACATTATTTAGCACAATTGTTATCCCCACAAGTATAGGAATGAAAAGCAAGATGATAGATAAAAAGAACTAATAGAAAAAAACTACGAAGGCTTGTCTAAGAGTCGTACAGAAAACCATGGACCATAGAAGGCCTTCGTAAGTAGCAGGGTATAGTAAACAAGTTACTATAATTGTATCTATAGACCAGGTACGACTCATAGAATAAACTATGGACCATAAAATGAGTTATAGATGTAGTTCCAGTAATAATCATCTGCAGGCATCGCCCTATGAGTCTTATCTACGGGTCATAGCAAAACTACAACCCATAGAATGTCTCATCGAATAGAGTCTCAAAAACCCCAAGTTACTGACTAGTTCTTTCTGAGGGAGGAAACTACGGCTCGTGGATAATTCCAAGGGTCGTAGAAGAACCTCGTGGTGTGAAGACACCAGTATCTTAAGTCTCCCAAGCCCATCAAATGGGTTCCAAAATAACATGCACAACTATAATCAATCAATTCAACACCGAAGCAAGAACCTTATGCACCTACACAATCCCTACAAATTTTTCAATACCCTGGATATGACAATTATACACTACCCCCAACAAGTGTCATTTTACAAATTTACATCACAAGCTGACACTTATTTAAAAGTTGGAGATTAAGAACACACATGCAATCATACGTCATTTTTGAAGCAACGATTTCTATCCAATTTGAATGACATGTGACAACATGTTTTTCTCATGATAAAAATCAAACAAAACATGGCCTCACACATATTCTATCATTTACACAATTCACAATAATGACAACACTTCAATCAAGGTTAAACACATAATTTATCCAAAGGCAGCAGGTAATTTGAACCCATCAAGTTTGGACTATCGTACCCATCAATAATTTAGACCAAATTACACTTATTTCAGTAATACAAGGGTTTTAGGGCTGAGGACTTACCAAAATTCAAGAAAAAGGATGGAAAATTGAAGGGGGAATCTGAAGGGGGCAAACCGTAAGTCATTAGAGTGATGCTAGAAATCTTACCGGAAAATGGGGGCAGTGGTCAGGTGGTGGTTGGAATGCTAGGGTAGGGGCAGTGGTTGGGTATTTTTGAATTTTTGTGAGAAGAGGAGGTTAAAATTATTTGACCTCCTTTTATACTTTGATTGGGTTGGTTAAATAATTATGCCCAGGATTCTACGAAACACTAATTACAGGTCGTAGATTATTCTATAATTCGTAGATCTTGGTATTGTAGACTATCAAAACCCTAATTTGGGGGGTTGGCTTCATGGACCCATTTGCAAGCGCTATTATTGAACATAACTCATAGAGTGGGTCATAGAAATCTCCAACACTTAGTCAAATATAGAAAACTTACCTAGAGTCCACGAGCCCCATTCACAGTACGTAGTTTTATCAATGGGCCATAAAATTAGCTCATGGACTGGAGTGTATAACTTTTTGTTCATTGAAAGTGTTCTATGAGTCAGTGTATAGGTTGTGGTTTTAGACACGACCCGTAGAACTTGTCGTAGAAACACTTCTTGTTGCTTTTTCAGCCCAAGATTGTTGACTTGGTCTTGTACCCGCATAGTCTTCACAAAACACATTGTTACCCTATACCCACCAGTCTAGAGTCCAAAACTTACAACCAAAATATAGAAAATTAAACAACCTACAAGTCCAAAAAGCTAAAAATAAAATAGAACTACAACTATTACATCAAATATTTTGGGTTTCCTCCCAAGTAGTGTCTGTTTCATTATCGCAGGATGACTTGGACCACTTGATTACTCAAACTTCATCAAGTGTCCAAATATCCATCTTCAATTGATCGGGCCTCTTCATCGACTAATAGATATTAAATATGACTTCTTCATCATTCAATCAAAAGTTAAGTTGGTCTGATTCCATATCCACTAGTGCTTGCCCAATGGCTAGGGAGAATCTTCCTAAGATGAATGGGACTTCGAAGTTGACCTATCAATCAAGGATCACAAAGTCTATGGTGAATATGAATTTATTCACTTTGGCAAGGATATCATATACCTTCCAACAAGTTTTTTCATCGTTCTATTAGCCATCAACAATCACATGCTCGTAGGAGTAGTGGTTCCCAATCCTATATTCTTGAACACTACAAGAGGCATTAGATTGATGTTGGCTCCTAGGTCACATAATTCCCTTGCAAACTCGACATCTCAAATTGTGCATGGTATGGTGAATGCTCCGAGATCTTCTCTCTTTTGTGCCAAGGACCTTATGGATATCGCACTACAATGTTGTATCTCTTGAGAGAGCTCTAGACTCACAGTCCGCTTCTTTATAACCAAGTCCTTCATGAACTTTGCATACCCAGGAATCTTTTTCAATGCTTCCATAAGAGGGATATTGATAGAGAGTTGTTTTAGCATGGAGATAAAGTGCTAGAACTTACCTTTCTCCTCCTTATTTTTGAGTCTCAGAGGAAAGGAAGGAGGAGGTCGAGGAATGGTCTTCAACATTTATGGCATTGGCACTACATCACTTTCCTCATCCTTGACACGAGCATTTTTGGTCTCTGTATATTTGGGCTAAATCGTCTCCTCATGAACATCATCATCTTCGACTAACATTGAAGGGTCAATGGTCTATTTATCACTATGTGTCGTGACTTCCATACACTGCCCCTCATTCTTAGAATTGTGAACTGTGTTGTTGGGTAATGCACCTTTTTGGTGTTGGTTCAATTAAGTTCACATTCGACTGAACTGTTGCTCTAGCTACTTGATGGAAATAGAATGAGACTTGTTTTTCTAATTAATACTAGAGATGTTAGACTTCATCCCTTTCAAGGTATCATCCAAAGCGGCAGCCTTCTTAAATAGGAAATCGAACATCTCCTCAATGCAAGAACTATCAGCACGAGAATCCAGATTATGTGGTGGAACATACTGATGAATTCTGTAACTATATTTGCATTCCCAATCAACATCTCTGTCCTGACCCCTATTCCTATCATATTAGCCTCCTTGGTTGTTGTCTTTAAAGGCACCATCCCTGTTAAAGTTTCGACTTTGGTTTCCTTGACTTGGATACCAATAGTCCTAATTGGACCCTTGGGCATTGATATGGAAACTTGCCATTTGATCTACGACAAAGCAAGTATCCTTATCATAGTAAGGCTCCTCGTACATGGGTGTTCATGGAGGCTGATAAGATACTGCATTTACACGTTCTTGGTTTTGCTTCATTAATAACTCCATATTGGTACTAATTCGAGCAAGCTCTTACATTACATCTTCACTTGTCTTTGCTTGTGTCGAACTACTACTGACTGAGAACAAGCTTTTCGTAGTTGACTTATCTCTCGTCCCTATGCACGATTCATTTTGACCACTCTCTCTATCCTTTCTACAACCTCCTGAAATGGTCGATCAATAAAGGAGCCTCCCATGACACTGTCACCGAAAGCTTCGCTATTTTCATCCAATGCTCGATAGAAGATCTCCACCATGTCTTCATCAACAATCTTTTGGTTAGGGGCACTTCTCAAGAACTTTATGAATCTCTCCCATGTGGTATTGAGTTAATCACCTGACAATTGCTCGATGTTGTTAATTTCGGCCTTCAACTTCAGTTTCTTTGATATTGGGAAGAACCTCTCCAAAAAGTCCCCTTATAATTCTGCCCAACTTATGATTGAACTCTGTGGGAGCTTAAATAACGATAATTTTGCATTTCCTGTGAGAGCCAGTAGGAAAACACAGAGCCCAACGACATCCATGGGCAGATTCTAGTTTCCCATCATACTCTTACAGACGAATATAATATTGTATAGATGGTTATGTGGATCCTCTGATGATAATCCCGTCAACAACTTATGATTTTGCAGTATTTAAAGCAACCAACGCAACACAATAAACTTTGTGTCATTCGGCAATGGAGGTAACATAGTATCTCCCGTGACATCCATTGCCATAGGGTCAAGTCAATATTGATTCCATGTGTTAGTTGGGGCTTGAAGAACCTGTAGTGGTGGGTTTTTATTGTCATTGTTCTAGTTTAGTATTGCATCTACTGCATCATTTTCACTATTGTTCGTATTATCTTTGGATTTTAGTTAAACGGAGTCAAGGGATTGCCGTGACTACGAGTGTTGTGCATATACTACACCTGCATGCTGAAATAAACCAAAAACAACAAAAACATAAAATAAGGGAAACAAGGTTTAATTCCCAAATTACTAAAATTAAATAAGTTTAGTCGTATTCCTCAGAAAATGGCACCAATATCTTGATGTCGCCCAAGATACACCACCTTTTTAAAGGTTAAAGCGGTCAACTTGGAATAATTTGAAGCAAATTGAGGTAATTAACCTACTTATCTCCTAAAAGGGGGGGGATTTGTAATTCACAAAAAATAAACCCGCGCAAGTGCAAATATTATGAAATTAGTAGAAGAACTAACTAGGGTATTGTGTTCACCATGATTCCCTAACTTGGTTTTACCAGATAATCGCAATTTTTCAAGTATGTAGTATGCAGAACAGTAAGTTAAGTTTACCAAACCCTTTGATCCAGGTGAGAGATAAATTTCACTACGTGATTTGATCCATCCCTGCAGTGTGACATTAATAACTCTTACCTATTGTCCTAGTACAACCTCCCCTTGATTCAGTTTTGTTAATTAGACGAGAAAACATCAATCGAATCCTATTAATTATTCATTTTTCCTATTCATTGATACCTTGATCCAGTTAGTCACTAGGTGAGTTCTAACGTTGGCCACCCATTAAAAAGCAATTAAAATGAAGAGAAATAATCAATACATTGTCACGACCCGAAGGTAGGGCCTAGATGTGACATGGTGAAAGAGAACTCGAGAGTCCTCAATCAAGCCATCCAAGCATCATCGCACACATCATTGTTTTGGAAATGTGTAATAACACCAATAGCACATAATTCTAAGGGATTCTAGGACTTTGGACTCAAGCTATGGGAAAGTCATCAGGAATGGGATTATCATGAATCACATAGCACATAACAATTGCATTCTAAGAGGCGGGTAAGTAGGACTCAAGCTAAGGGGACAAGGAGGGACTTGGGACTTTACACATAGGCACGTTCTCAGCCAACCAATCTTAATAGCATAAGCATGATCATAACAAAGCGTAAATAGTCAAAGCATCTCATATAGGCACATAATACGGTGTATAATAGAATTTAATATGTCCAACAATGCCTCTACATAGAATACTATGGGGCCACAACATAATTCGGGCTCACCCTCAAGTAATAAAATAAAATAAGACATAATAAAACATAAGGTAGAGGAAGGTGGGTTTTTCCCTTGAAGTATAGGGCTCACCACTAGCAACAAATCCGAGATCTCTACTAAGCGTCCAAAGGTGGATGGATGTTGTCTCCGGTCCCTACATGGTTAGATCATGTAGACAAAGAGTATGGGTTAGCACATAGAATGCACTAAGTATGTGGGAATTTCATGCACATGAACATGAACCTATCACATAAACTAGTTAACAAGGGCACATATATATAGAAGGAGTATTTAAGCAAGGAAGAATATTATATCTATATGTCATGAATCCCATGATGCATGAATGCAAAACCTATATATTCATAGCGGAGATGTGACCTCAACCGACAACAAGAGATACCAAGCAAGCTACTACTTAGAATTGGACTACTTTCCAGGTAGATCCCAAGTCACCCTAAACAGGGGAAACAAAACAAGTCATCCCACCATGGGAGAAATCCCATGTTGGCACATGGTTTGACAAAAAGGAGTATGAACCCTTGGAGATAGTCCACCCCTACTCCAATCCGCAGTACTAAGTCTCATCCCATGGGAATACATATATATATATACAAGCTTTCAAAATGGAGGTTCAATACTTTGAATCAATGCAAATGCAAAATTGGGCTAAAAAGTCAGATCGTAATTCAAGTGTTTCCATAATTAGGCTAAAAAGCCAAGCAAGTGTTTAAGTACCAAATCCAAAGACCAATGCATAGGAGTAGCTCATTCTAACAAGTACAAGATGGTGTAAACACCCAATATGCTCAAAGAGCCAAGTCAAGACAAGATGTGATCACATTCTAGTCATATCCGATGTCTTACCAAGATCAAGTCAAGTCAAGTGGGTCAAAGCCCATATCAAGAGTTTCATCAAGTCAAGTTTTCATGCTCATGAATGCAAATGCCATGAATGATCAATAAATAACATGGGTAGTTGATCTCAACATTTAAATCATCATAATTAAATAAAGACATAATCAAATCATAAGGAAATCAATAATTAAAATCATAATTCATACTACCCATGCTTGAATTGAAGAATATAAAGGGACATGCATTAGTGAATCTTCACCACACCAATGGAATTCAATAAATTAGGGCTTAATTCATTTTAAAATCAATAATTAAATACAACCCACATCTCAATTTAACTAAATCATTCATAATTTAAAAGATCCAATTTCAAAGTAAGTAAAATTTATGAAAATTAAAGAAGAAGAGTTTTGGGTCTTCATGGTTGAAAGGAGAACCATGAATCAATCCCACATACCATGATAAATAAGAAGAACAAGAATAATTTGATGAAGAATCGAGACTTCCCTTGATTTCCAAGCCTAGTCTTCAATGGAGCTTGAGAGTAATTGAATGAAATTGAAAGGATTTGAATTGAATGAGAGTGTAAGGGATAAATTAGGAGTTTAGGAGGGCTTAAAATGTTAAAAATACCCTAGGATTAGTTAAAAATTATAATTAAATCATTAATGAAATGAGGAAGAAAAACTGGAAATGTCACTGACGAAGGCCACTACACAGACTGTGTAGTGACTCACGGTCTGTGAGGCCTCACTTAAAGATGAGCATCAATCTAGCAACGGATAGGAAAATTTGAAACATCATCCACACGATCAACTACATAGATCGTGAGGTCATCCATGGGGCCTCCCTTGGATCAGAGCCTTGGTTGTTGGTTGGTACAGCACACAGACACGTTCATGGGTCTTAAGCCTCCACATAGCCCGTGAACCCCACCTTTAAGTCGATGCGATTCTCAAAATTGTAACCTTATACATAGAATCGATCCATAGGCCAAGGCTGTGACAACCCTCGTGAGAGGATGCCACTACTGTAAATTCTAGGCTTACGTAATACTTGCAAAATATTAAGAGTTTA
>JBCEWC010009892.1:0-18237 GCA_038996855.1 Solanum aculeatissimum
TTTAAATAATTATTTTGAATTGTTAAAAATTCGAAGAAGCTCGATAGTTAATTTATGTCGTGGATGGTCAAAATTGGATGTCAACACACTCCAGTTAGGAGTGCATCAATCTATTCAGTTCAATATTATATATTATTAGTTCAGTTAATCAAATTTTGATTTGTGAATACTTTAAATGATAATCAAATAAATATGATATTTATTGTCAATTTTTGATTAATCAATTTTGATCATTAACATTCAATTTTTGATTTAATTGATTAGAAAATACTCATATAATCATACATACACGATATTCATAAAATAGAAATAGTAGAGAGAATAGAAGTGCAACACAAAATTTTACATTGATCACTTTTATTTACTATAAAATTATTTGAATTTCTTCTAAAGACGCACGTAATAAATTGGGTAAATAACATTATTTATTTATTTATTTTAATAGTCAAATCTAAAATTGAGAAGAGAGAAGGTACCAATACTTTTGAGAAGATAGAAGATGTCTCGATGAAGCTGGTTTATATTACATATGACCAAAAGTAATCCTAAAATTAAGTAAATAGGGTTAGTAAAATGTTAAAGTTCACATAATTAAGTAATATAATTTTATTTGGATTGTCAATTTAACTATTAACCAAAATAATAAAACTGAAAACTAAATTGATAACTCAATTAATATTTTTTTATAAAATTACTTAAAAAACATTAACACAATAATTTAATACTAATAAATAAATAATATATTTTTTCAGTTCGATTACGATTAAATCAATTTTTTCACACACATTTACTCCGGTCTACGTTCTTACTTAATTATGCAAAAACTATTTTGATCAAAGAGGATTCAAGTGATCTTTTTTCGCTTTGTATGAATTGTACGTAGAATTTCCTTAGTATACGAAAAAAATTTCAATATAGCCAGTGACAGATTCAGAATTTTAACTCAAGGGGTTTGAAATATAAAAATATAAATGTGCGAATAAATCAACAAAATACAATTTTCAAAGAAGATAATAATACATAATATAATATTATTTCATCACTTTTTTTTAAAAATAAAGTGAAATATAGTGTCGGGTTCCCCAAAGCTGAAATAAAATGAAAAGGAATAAACCAAGAGAAGCTACAAAATAATGAAGTTCATTTAACAGGAGACCTACCATTATGTTATACTTTGTTTATTGTTGAGGTTTAAGTTTAATATATATAAGAAAATATAGAAAATCTACCTTATATATACAATGTAATTTTTTATCAAGGGGGTTTATCCGAACCCTCTCCCCTCTCCCTAGGTCGCCCCTAACTATAGTGATGAAAGAAATTTTAAAATTATCTTACATTACAATTCAAACAAGATACGTCACTCTAATATATTTTTAAAAAGAATTTCTGTTTGATTTTTTTACTTTTGCTTCTATATTTAATACTTTTTTTAAATATAAATTTATATTTTTACTTGTCGATTTAACTGAAAAATATTTTTTTGGTATTTGATTCTCAATATTAGCTACTGATTTCGAATTCATTAAAGACAATACAACAATGAGTATCATGATAAAATATACATTTCGTTTATTATTTATTAAAAAATGTACAAAGTTTATTGTAAATAATTTTTTTATTCCTTCTTCATTGTTCGATATCCACATAAAACCCAATAATTCAATTCGTGTACATCCAGTTCAGAAAATGTTTCTTCGTAAAAAAATAAAAATTATGTCTAAAATTTAATCTTCTTATATATAAGAGTGAATATAGAAGCTTCCTGTTTAGGAGAATTGACAAAAACGTCTTTGAAGATTATTTTAATAATTTAACATATCTAATTTCTAAAAAATTATTAACTTTTTATCAGGTGTTGCGCGCTAGCCTTTTTCCAACACCTAATAAAGGTGCTGCCCGTTATAGCGTGTAGTGTCCATTAGTAACACTCTGCTTCTCAATTTTTTTTTTGCATCTGTTGGACTAATTTGTCCTTTAAAAACATGGGTCTCATGTGAAGTAATTGCATTTCTTTTGATTTTTTATTATCAGATGGCTGCTTTAATGACTAATAATGAATGACGGCTCATAAAATTTACAAGCTCTGTTTGTGAAATACTCCAACTTACATTGATGAAAAAGAGAAACGAGGCTTTAGTTTACCTAAAAATATATTAAATATGTGAATATTATAATTTGCTTTTTATATAATATTTTTTCTATTTTAATTTTTTTAGTATATTATATATTTAAAAATTATAAAAAAAATAATATTATAAATTATAAAATTAAACATAAATATCTAAAAAAAATATATTGGGTGAATGTTATAGTAATTTGTTTTATATAAGTATTTTATTCATTTCAATTTAATTATCTAAATTTTCTTTTTTAAAAGTTATATTTAAGAAGTACCTCATATTATAATTACAATAATTATTAATTAAAAATATTTATAAATTACTTTATCTGTGTCACATAAATTGAGACAAAGAGAGTGACATATATTATTTTAAAATATATTAAAGAAAAATTATAAATCACAGTAATTAATAACTTAAATTATTATAAAATCATATAAAAATTTTGTTTACTCTCCTAATTTTATTTGTAATTTTATACCACATAAATTGAGATAAATAAAATAATTTCTATTCATACTGTGCTTGCATGGCTCTTTGTCTCTGGTATAAATATAAAAAAATTACTCCCTCCGTCCAACTTTACTTGGCCCCTGTTGACTTGACACAGGGATTAAGAAGTAGTAAATAATAGGGGTAATTTTACCAAATCACTCTTTGAATATAATTAATACAATGTATTGAAAAATGTAATAGGAAAATAACTATAATGAATGATAGGGGTAAATTAGGAACTAATTGTAAAATTATCTCTTGATTTCATAAACTGGACAAGTATTATTGAACATCTTAAAATATTATAGGAGATGGACAGAGGGAGTATTTATTTATTACTCATGCTCCTAAATAGCGGCGGCGGCTGCAGGGTTGGAGGTTGAACATTATTTATTATTACTCCTTTAATAGAGGGGACGAACAACTTGAATATCTTTGTGGATGACTAAGGTGTTTTATTTTATATTCCGTCCAAGTAGCATGAGGGGTAATTAAATTGTTCAACCTATAACATTTTAGCCGACGAAATAAATGAGTGCGCGCCAAAATCGTTTTTGGTTTTTGCATCCTTAACACGTCTTGTTTTATGGCTAGACTAGACTAGATATAGGAAAATCTTTTAATATGGATAAAGGATACCGAATCATATTTGTATGAGGGGATTTTTAAATTATGGAACTCATTAGGTCAATTCAGTTCATTTTTTTCTCTCTCTATGTGGGGAATACATTTTGAAGCTAATTGTATTATCATAAAAGTAAGTTATTTTTTTATTTTTATTATTAAATAACTGTAAAAGATACTAATTATTAAATTTAAATTTTTTATATAATTAATAAAAATATTTTAATAAAATACAATTAAATTTATATAGAAAAGAATAGTGAACATGTATTATTAAATTATACAAATATTGAGAGATTATAGGCATAGAAAGTATGTGTCTTATGGTTAATATTAGGTGTTTGGTCAACGAGTTATGACTTTTTTGAAACGTTATAATTTTTTCAAATTCGAAGAATTATGATTTTTTCGAAGGGTTGTAACTTTTTCAAAGAATTGACTTTTCTGAATAGTTGTGACTTTTTCGAATGGTTGTGACAGACTAAAGTACAATTTTATCAGAAACGACACCTTTTGAGTTTTTTTTTATAACTTTTGTTGGACTATTTGATTGATTTTTAAAATATTGAATTATTTAATAAAAAATAAATAAGAATTATGTGAGAGTGCCACGTAGGTGGGCATAACATTCTCTTATATATATATATATATATACTAGATATGAAAAGGCCCGTTAACGGGCCCAATAATACAAGCTTAAGTTTTATTTGTACGTCATCATATTTTTAAATATTAAATTAATTTTTAATATTTTTTTGTAAACACCATAACAAGTGACAATGAGTATTACACCTTGATTGTTAATTTATATAAATTACATGTACCGTCAATTTTGTTTTAAGAAAACAAGCATAATCTTCCTTGTTTAATATAGTTCATAAACAATGAAAATGGAATAATATCTCTCAAAAAGTTTTAAAACTTCATTTCAATTTATTTAATTGATTTTGACTTAACATAGAATTTTAAAAAGTAATAAAAAAGTTTGAATCTTGTGGCCTTAATCTAAAAATATGCAACAACAACAAAAAAAAAGTATGCCTAAATATCATTTAATCTTGTGATTCTAAAACATGTCATGTGAAAGTTAGAACTAAAGAGTGGACAAAAAAAAGACATTCTCTTTTAAATCGATACAAAAAAAGTAAGCCAAATAAAGTTAAACGAAAAGGAGTAGAATTTTTATACTTCCTTCATTCTAAAATAGTTTTCTTGATTTTGGCTTTGCTTCTTGAGAGTCAATCTAACTAATTTTTAAAGTTAAATTTGAATAAATTAATTAAATATTCTAACGTTAGAATTCAAATTTTTAAAAACTATACGGAAAGTAATGTCGATTACAATTTTTTTTCCTCATATCAATATGATGAAAACATATATATTTAAGTGTTGGTCAAATTCTCCGCGCCGAGTGATTCTTCTAAAAAAAAAATCTACATATGATGTTCCAAAAACAAAAACATATGATTAGTAAACTTTACATGATTTGAGTTGAAAACAATTGTGACAAGTATTTTAGAATAAAGAAAGTGTATTAAAAAAAAAGTCATATTTTGCCATTTAAAAAAAATTGAACTTTTGAGTTATAAAATTACCAATTTTTTTTTTATAGTTTAAACACTACAAAATTTGTATTGAAAAAACTAACTTGATTTTAAATAGTGCAAGTAAAAATATAATGAAGATTGTAATGACAAATGGAGTTCATAGAATATGAATGCAGTTGATAATATTTAAGCATTTAAATTCATAAATAAAACCTTAATAAAATTAAAATGATACAAAGATAATTAATGGATCCACATGTATTACACCATGGTGCAAGAATTTTAATTTTTCGAGGGGCATTCCAGACTTTGTCCACCCCTCCTAAACTTAGACCACGACTAATATAGGTCGTTTTTGAGTTAAAAAGAATTTAAAACCCATTCCTAAGCCCCATTACGCTAAAACAAAAGTTAAGGCTAAGGAGATGAGGAGAAGAACGAGAGATTCAACGAGTGACGCACAAACCTTTGTCCACTGGTCATCAAACTTTAACCCAGGTATGTAAGTCTTCCTAAAGCGTAGAACTGATTCCGTCTACACGTTCCCTCATAGTCTAGAGTCGAGTCATGAATAAGAGTGAGTGTTGAAAATCCTATAATTTTAACTTTTGAGTTTTCTTGCATATATTTTGGATCCTCATGATTGTACGTAAATAAATTGATGCATTGCATTGCCATTCATATGCAACTGAGATGATAGTAGTCCTATACTTGACAATATGAACCCTGATTTCCTTACTTGATGATGTTTTGTATGTTGACTAAATTGAGAATATGAGTCTATTATCTGAGTTGAGTACCTAGAGCGTGTTTGAGCATGATGAGTATGTATATATTCTTGTTCTTGCATATACATGAGATGAGCACCTTATATGTCTATGTGTCGACCATGGCTGGTATGAAAATGAATGATCGTATGAGTTAGAGTCCCGTATGATGTAGTAAGAGTCTTGATGTGCATGCATGAATGATAAATTTCAAATTTGTTGAGCCAATGAGAAATTGAGTTGAGATGTTTGAGATGAATCAATGAGATGAGTCTGAGTTGATTTTCATGAACACGTTTTAGTGTTGGAAGGATTATTAAGAACCGAGTTGGATAAGAGGATAACACCTCAAAACTACGTTACCAACATAGGATAGTCGTGCAGATAACTCTGGAGGCTCATGTCCCAAAAGATGGACATTCTTTTTGAATCCGAGAGAGGGAAAGGTTGACGTCCTTTACCATGACAAGCTTGGGCGTGGCAACGACGTCATTTTTGTTGTGCATCACCAAACTCATGTTGTTGGGAGTTATGTCAGTTAGAGAAATTTCCAAGCAATACTTAATTGAGCATATTATGTTTTAAATTGAGTTGCATAAAATTGAGTCTACTTTCAAATCATGATTTTAAACTTTAAACTTGCATTATTCATTGAGTTGAGCTATGAGTTGTGTTGATTGATTGAGTTTGAGCCTTTACTATTTCTTGAGCCATTTTACATACTAGTGTATTCCATGTACTAATGCCCATTCGGACATGCATCATTAATGATGTAGATACAAGTGATAGAGGACTTCAACAGGCACACCATTGAGGTTTAGTTTTCTTTACCTTTAGAGTTGATAAGCCCTCCTTGTCTTCGGAGGAGCCCTTTTTTCTTCAATGAGTATTCTTGTTTCTTTGAGTTGGGTAGCCATGGCCTATCATGGTACCATTTATATTGTTAGGTAGAGTCTTCATAGACATTTGAGTAGAGGATTGACGATTGTTATTTATTTCCAAACTTGATCATTAGAACTTACATTTTATAAGAGTTTCACTATTCCATTTGAATGTCTTTTATTTGAGCATTTTTTTCCCTTGTTGAGCAAGATGTGATGATGAGATCATGTGGTTCTCTTGAGGAATCATCAATGATTCTTCAAGTGTCGGCCACACCAAGGTACCCTCACAGGGCATGTCAAACTTGGTATCAGAGCACAGAGTTCAAGAGTCCTAGGCAGTCTATGAAGCCGTGTCTAGTAGAGTCTTGTTTATGGGTGTGTTGTGCACCACACTTTACAAGTAGGAAACTATGCGACATTAGAAATTTTTACACCTCTTAGATATTTTTGGTTTGTGCGATAGAATTTAACTCTATAAAGCTGCTTTCTAACTCATGCGTTACGCATTTGCAGATCATACCTCCTAAGCATACTGCTACCCAGAGAGATACCCTAGTTGGTAATACTATGAATCCCCCCCCAAATATGCTCACACATATGGAGATGAGGGGTCGAGGTCAACCAATTAGGGCTACATGAGTCCCACAGATGCCTACTACTTAGCCAACTCCCACTTCAAAGGCTGAGTTTAGGGGAACAATCACTATGCTCACCCAACTTGTGGCTTCCCAGGGTGATAACCGATCTTCACAGGTTCCTAATTCTAGATCCCAAGATCTAACTGTTGCAATTAGGCTTAGGGATTTTCTGAGGATGAACCCACCAGTCTTTATAGGGTCTAAGGTTAAGAAAGACCTCCAGAACTTCATTGATGAATGTGGAAAGTCTTGAAATCCATGCATGTGACTGAGATTGAGGGAGTTGAACTTGTCTCCTACCACCAACTTAAGATATGGAAAATGTCTGGTACAACCAATGGGAAGAGGGTCTAGGTGAGGATGCTGAGCCTACTGAGTGGAGTGAATTTGAGAGTGCCTTCCTTGATCATTTCTTTCTAGGAGTTGAGGGAGGCCATAAGTGAAGAGTTTGTGAATCTAAAACAAGAAGGGATGATTGTCAAAGAATACAACCTTAAGTTCATCCAACTATTTAGGTATGCTCCAGAGATGGTCTAGAACATGAGACCAAGAATGAGGAAGTTCATATCTGGCTTGGGTAAACACGTAAGCAAAGAATGCAAGACAACCTTGTTGATCCCAGGCATGAATATCTCTAGGCTTATGGTCTATTCACAACAACTTGAGGATGATAAGAAGAGAGATAGAGAGGAGCATCTGAGCTAGAAGGACAATTCAACAGGACCTGAGCTTAATCAACCTAAGCAAAGTAAGGGAGACCAGTCCTATTACAGAAGAGATCTAATAATTATGAACCATCCTCAACCATTGCACCATCTTTGAGTAACAAGTATGATTAGAAGACCCAAGGTCAGCAAAACTCCAGATCATAGGGTTCTCAGTCACAGGCCAGTGTGACCCTTGGATTGAAAGGGAAGCCATCTTGTGGAAAATGTGGCAGAATGCAGTTGGGCGAGTATAAAGAGGGAGGGATTGGTTTCTATAAGTGTATCCAGATAGGTCATTTTCAGATGGAATGCCCATTATGAATCAATAAGGCTAGTCTTCCACTACAACACCACCAACCAAAGGAACTAGAGAGGTACTGCGCCAGGGACAGACGGTGGAACAAACCATCTGTATACGATGAGGAACTGACAGGACCAAGAGGCTGCACTAGATGTTGTGACGGGTATGCTTTGAGTCTTTATTTTTGATTGTTATGCATTGCTTGATCCAGATGTGACTCTATCATTTGTGATGCCATATGTGACTAGTAGATTTGAGATTCTTTCTAAGTTCTTGCTTGAGCCATTTTCTATTTCTATTCCTATTGGTGAGTCTATTCTAGCTGAGATGGTTTACAGAGATTGCGTAGTGTCCATACATCATAGGGATACTCTTGCTAATTTGACTGAGTTAGAGATGGTTGATTTTGATGTAATTCTTGGCATGGATTGGCTTCACACCTGTTATGCCTCTATCAAATTGTAGAACCAAAACTGTCAAATTCCAATTTTTGAATAAGCCTCTCATAGAGTGGAAGGGTAATTCTTTTATACCTAAGGGTAAGTTTATTTCATACCTTAAGGCTAGGAAGTTAATCTCAAAAGAATGTATCTATTACCTCATGTGAGTTAAGCCTGGCGATATTGAGCCTCCTATTTTCGAGTCAGTCCTGATTGTGAATGAGTTTCCTGAGGATTTGCCTGGACTCCCTCCTGACAAGGAGATTGACTTTGGGATTTATGTTCTCCCCGATACCCAACCTATCTCTATTCCACCTTATAAGATGACCCTTGCTGAGTTGAAAGAGTTAAAAGAGTAGTTGAGAGATTTGCTAGAGAAGGGCTTTATTAGGTCAAATGTTTCTCCTTGGGGTGCTCCTGTCTTATTCATGCGAAAGAAGGATGGTTCCCTCAAAATTTGAATTGACTACCGCCAGTTGAATAAGGCAATAGTAAAATATAAATATCCTCTCCTAAGGATAGATGACTTGTTTGACCAACTTCAGGGTGCCATTTTTTCTCCAAGATAGACCTACTATCACCAATTGAAGGTGAGAGAATGTGACATTCTGAAGATGGCTTTTCGAACCTGATATATTCACTTTGGTTTTTTGGTGATGTCCTTTGGATTGACAAATGCACCTGTAGCCTTCATGGAGATGATGAATAAAGTAGTCAAACAATACCTTGATATGTTTGTGATTATATTTATCGATGATATTCTGGTGTATTCTACAAAGCTTAAAGAATAATGAGCTATATGCAAAATTTTTACAGTGTGAGTTTTGACTCAAATATGTGGCATTACAATGCCTTGTAGTTTTGGGCGATGGTATACGAGTAGACACTCAAAAGGTTGTGGCAGTTTAAAGCTGACCTAGACCAACCTCCTTGATTGACATAAGAAGTTTCTCAGGGTTGACAGGCTACTACCACAAATTTATTGATGGGTTCTCTTCCATATCAACACCGCTGACAAGACTGACTTAGAAGAAGTTCAAATTTCAATGGTCCAATGCGTGTGAGAGGAGTTTTCAAAAGTTGAAAACAAGGTTGACTATTGCCCCAGTGTTGACTTTACCCAAAGGAACTGATGGATTTGTCAATTATTGTGATGCTTTAAGAGTGGGATTGAGATGTGTATTGATGTAAAATGTTAAAATTTTTGCTTATGCTTGTAGGAAACTCAAGGTGCATGAGAAGAATTATCCTACACTTGATTTGGAGTTAACAACAGTGGTGTTTGCTCTTAAGCTATGACACCACTATTTATATGGAACACATGTTGATGTATTCATAGATCACAAAAACTTGCAATATGTCTTCACCCAGAAAGAGCTTAATTTGAGGCAGAGAAGATGCCTTTAGTTACTCCAGGACTATAACATGAGCATCCTCTACCATCCAGGTAAAGCTAACATGGTTGCTGATGCTCTTAGCAGATTATCCATGGGCAGTACCTCCCATATTGAAGAGGAGAAAAAGGAGATAGGTAAAGAGGTTCAGAGACTGACACAATTGGGAGTTCAACTAGACTATTCTAGTGAAGGTGGAGTTCTTGTGCATAATAGGTCTGCATCATCTATAGTAGTGGAGGTGAAAGCGAAGCAAGACTGAGACCCAATTTTAAAGCAATCGAAGGCAGATGTGCATAAACAGAAGGTGATTGTTTTTGCCAAAGGGGGATATGGAGTATTGAGATACCAAGAAAGATTGTGTTTCCTTAATATTGATGGCATATGACAGAGAATCATGGAATAAGCACACAAATCTAAGTATTCGATCCATTCAGGATCAACTAAGATGTACCATGACTTGTGGGAAGTCTATTGGTGGAGTGGAATGAAGAGAGACATTTTCAAGTTTGTTTCTAAGTGTCTAAATTGCCAACAAGTTAAGGTTGAGCATCAAAGGACATGTGGAATAGCTCAAAACTTTGAGATTCCAGAATGAAAATGGGAGATGATCAACATGGACTTCTTCATAGGCTTACCGAGGTTCTGTAGACAACATGACTCAATTTGGGTGATAGTTGACAGGATGACAATATCTGTGGACTTTTTGGTGGTAAGGACGACTGACTCTACAGAGGATTATACCCAACTATACATAAAGAAGATTCTTAGTTTGCATGGAGTTCCATTGTCTATCATCTCAGATAGAGGAGCTCAGCTCACTACTCAATTTTAGATATCTTTCTAGAAAGTCTTGGGTTCAAAGGTGAACCTTAGCACTGCTTTCCACCCATAGACTGATGGACAAACACCATGCACAATTCAACTTTGAAGGATATGTTGAGAGCCTGTTTCATTGAATTCTAGGGTAACTGGATGACCATTCTCCTCTGATTGAGTTCACCTACAATAACATTCTCCATTGGAGTATTTAGATTTCCCCATATGAGGTACTCTATGCGAGGAGATATAGATCGCCAATTGGTTGGTTTGAGGTGGGTGAGGCTAAATTAATTGGGCTAGACTTGGTTCATCAAGATATGGAGCATGTAAAAATCATGCGAGAGAGATTAGCGACTGTATAGAGTCGACAAAAAGATATGGAGCATGTAAAATTCATTGAGTTCGACGATTGATCATATTTGAAAGTGTCACCTATGAAGGGTGTAATACAATTCGAGAAGAAAGGGAAGTTGAGTCCGAGGTAAATTGGTCCTTATTATATTTTTAGGAGAGTGGGCAATGTAGCTTATGAATTATAGCTACCACAAGAGCTAGCGACCATCCATCCAGTCTTTCATATTTCTATGTTTAAGAAGTGTTTGGGAGACCTGCAGTTGGTAGTGCCTGTAAAAATTATTGGAGTGAAGGACAACTTGAGCTATGAGGAGATTCCCATTCAAATCCTCGATCATTAGGTTCGCAAGTTAAGAACCAAAGCGATTGCTTCTGTCAAGGTGCTATGGAGAAATCAATTTGTAGAAGAAGCTACTTGGGAAGTAGAGGAGGACATGAAGGTGAGGTACCCACATTTATTTCTATCGACAGATGATGAGGGAGTTGATGGTAAGTGATTGATTCCTTATTCTTTGAGATCCCTTCCGTTTTGAGTTGAGATAGTGATAGTGCTTTAGAGTTCGATCGATGAGTTGTTAAGTTGATTGATTGTTTACTTGCTTGGATTGCATGAGTGAGTTGTGAGTTGCATAGTTGTTAGAGTCTATGATAGGGATTCGTGCAGAGTCTAGGCTTCTAGATCACTCTTTATTCGAGGACGAATGGTCCCAAAGGGGAGATAATGTTACACCCGGTGAAATTACCAAAATACCCCTAGATGGGAGACACTTGCATAACATATTTTTCTAAAATTTTTTGGGAAATCTGAGGTTGGAATTGCGATCAACACAAAATTATGCGAGAAAATGGTCTTCGTTGATTTTTAGGGCAACCGAATCGAAAATATTTTTTTGATGTAAAAATACAATTCCAGAAAAGTGCGCGATATGTCCGCATTGCAGAATTATCATGGATTTTCAGTTAATTGTGATCCTAATATTTTTTATGAGATTAAAAAGTTGATCAGAAAATTTTCGATGAAAATTACCCTAAAAATGCCTAAGTCTGCGACGCGGACTTGGTACGCCGTAGTGCAAAAATTTCAATTTTTCAAGGGGCATTCTAGACTTTTTTCACCCCTTTTAAACTTAAATCAAGACCAATATAGGTCGGTTTTGACTTAAAAAGGGTTTTAAACCCTTTCCTAAGCCCCATTACGCTAAAACAAAAGTTAGGACTAAGGAGAGGAGGAAAAGAGCGAGAGATTCAACGAGTGAAGCACAACCTTTGTCCACTGGTCATCAAACTTCAACCCAGGTATGTAAGGATTTCTAAAGCATTGGACCGAGTCCGTCCACACATCCCCACATAGTCTTGAGTGTAGTCATGAATAAAAGTGAGTGTTGAAAATCCTATAATTCTAACTTTCGAGTTTTCTTGCATATATTTTTCGGTCCTCATGATTGTATGTAAATAAATTGATGCATTGAATTACCATTCATATGCAACTGAGATGATAGTAGTCCTATACTTGATAGCATGAACCCTGATTTTCTTACTTAATGTTGTTTTGTAGTTGACTAAATTGAGAATATGAGTCTATTATCTGAATAGAGTACTTGGAGCATGTTTGAGCATGAGGAATATGTACATATTCTTGTTCTTGCTTATACATGAGATAAACACATTATATGTCTATGTGTTGAGCATGACTGGTATGAGAATAAATGACCATATGAGTCGGAGTCCCACATGATGTAGTCAGAGTCTTGATGTGCATGTATGAATGATAAATTCCAAATTTGTTGAGCCGGATAAGAAAATGAGTTGCGTTGTTTGAGATGAATCAAAGAGATGAGTATGGGTTGATTTACATGAGCATGTTTTGGTCTTGGAAGGAGTATTGAGCACCGAGTTATATCAGAGGATAACACCCTAGAACTACGTTTTCAATGTAGGATAGACGTGCAGTTAACTCTGGCGGCTCATACCCTAAAAGATAGACATTCTCTTTGGATCCGAGAGAGGGAGAGGTTGACGTCCTTTACCTTGGAAAGTTTAGGATAGCATGGGAACAATGTCAGTTTCGTTGTGCATCACCAAACTCATGGTGGTGGGAGTTATGTTGGTTAGAGAAACTTCCAAGCAACACTTGAATGAGCATATTATATTTTAAACTGAGTTGCATAAAATTGAGTCTGTTACGGTAAGGAAGTCATCTCTGCTCTATTAGCTCCAATAGGGAAGACCCTATATCTAGATGCTGCTTCGATTCAAAAAACAAGGGGGGGGGGGGTGTATCCATGGTTATAATGCAATTAGATATAACAAAGGAGAGACCTGCTCATGTTCTGATGGGGATTGATGTAGAATACTTCACTATTGGTAGATGGCAAGCTATCTAGTATGAAGGCATTCCATACTACTGCACTTATTGTAAGCATCAAGGTCACCTAGCCAAGGTCTGCACTGTCAAATAGAGGGATGAAGAAGAAAAAAGAAGAAAAGATACTGAGAATGAAAAGAAAGCCAGACCTCAACCAGGAGCCAATCTTGACGATTAGGTAGATTATCAAATCTACTTTCCTAATTTTGATACTACTAATGCTCTCCCTAGTGATGCAGGTAAGCAGGGAAACCAATAGAAGGATAACAAAGGTAAGGAGATACCACAACAAGAAGATTGGCAAATCCAAAAAAGAAAAAACAAGAGGAATAATAAGCTGGTTGCTAGCCATCAATAGAGGGATCTCAATCAAGGGAACATCTGGAAACCTACTAATAGGAAAGCTACTAATACTAATGCCCTTATAAAAGAAGGTCCAAGTAAGGATTCTGATCCTAGTCAGGATGCTGAAGCTCCAGTTGCTCCGATCAATAAGTATACTAATAATATGAATATCAAGGAGCCTAGTAGCAACTCAAATGATGGAAGGAAGGATGAGAAATTGAAGCATAGAAATGCTGAGGAATTGCAAGGAAAAGATAAGGTGGAAGGAATAGTAGATTCCAATCAAGCTTGTAAGAGCCCTGTTGATGAGACACCCAACCATAATCAATTCATGGAAGCTAGAGACTCAAGTATTGACTCTCTTTTGATGAATGTTGATCACCCTTTGCCTGATCAACCTCCCATACCCCCTTTTTTGTTAATCAGAGTGATATTGTTTTACCCCCTTCCCACTTTCCTTATGGTGTGGTTAAAGGAGTTGAGTTAAGGGTATTTTGAAGGAGAACCAATCTAATGTGCAGGAAAGAGATGTTGACACCCAATTTTGACCTTATTTTTTAAAAAATTCATATTTTGTGTTATTATTGTTTAAATAGTTTAAAATATATTTTTTGACAATTTTAAATTAATTCTTGATAATTACTCATATTTTTAAATTTTTAGAATTTTAGTTAGTTCAATTTTAGCGCAGTCTAATATTTTATTTATTTATTTATTTATTATTATTATTATTATTTACACAGATAAATTTATACACAGATATGTATTTGGGTCCATTTTTGACCCGTTAAGTTTTGAATTGTATATAATCTCTACATCATTACAAGAAAGTAGACATTTAATTTAAGAAAATCTAAAGAAAAAAATATACAATGTTTCCTTTTACTGTTCCTACAGCCCTCGCCGGAATCCGGAGAAGGACCACCCAGCCTCACCAAAGCAGCCCCCAACTCCTCCGAACCCCCTCCTCTCTCCCACCACCAAACACACCTCCGAACCCCGCCGGAAAACCACCATATGAAACCGCAGATCCGGCGACCCCTTTACTCCTCATCGCCTCCACCTCCAGTCCAGCCACTGTTTCTCCATTTCCAGTCGACCCCCCTTCCCCCGTCGACCAACATCCCTCTCCCCAAACCACGAACCCGCCGCCGCAACAACACCAAACCCACACCAACCCACCTGAAACCCCCAAAACCCGACCCCAAAACTGCCACCACCAATAACCACCAGCTGCAACCAAATAACCCGTTCAAAATGCAACAACAACCACCCCCAAATCACACCCTTTAACCCACCAAAATCGTCCACCCACAACCATGGAAATGCCACCTGAAGTTGACCCATTTCTGCCCCATTTTCCCTTGCCAAAATCGACCCGAAACCCCATCGGAAAACCCACAAAACCATCGAAAATAGCAGCCACATCCTACCATTTTCAGACCTCCCACCAGCCCCAAAACCCCTAAAAATTGACCAAGAAACTCACCGGAAAACATCCATGGCAACCTTGAACCACAACAAACCAGTCACCGGAAAACCCCTGCAACCCGCGACCCAAAACCCCCATTTTAACCAAAAAATACAGCCAAAAAGGGACCTCCATCTGACCGGAAAACGCATTAACAACGACTAAAATCAAAGGAAATCACCTGCCAAATAAGCCTTCTGCATTTTGTTTCTCTCAAGTTTGTGGTTTGCCTCTCAATTTCCGTAAGATTTGGACGTCTCTTATGTATGTATCTCCCTCATTGTCACTCTTCTGCTGCATAGTACTTTGGATCTTCATGTAAGGCTAACAATACATTATTATTTTTAGGTGTATATATACATTTTATTTATTATTACTTTAGTGATTCCATTTTTTATTTCGATTGTGTGGTTCTATGATATCTGTAGATTCGTTTTTGTTATTTATAAGTTGATTATTCATTTTTGGTCATAATTTTTATCACTCTTTGATGTTGATGCATTTTTCTGAGAAAGTTCCAGCAAGTTGTCTTGATTCCTATTGGTTAATCGTTACCTGTTATTTTATTTTATTTAGTGTTTATTTTATATTTTTATTTTATTGTTTCTATTACGTTACGTATTCATATAGTTGAATTATAGTTTGTTACTGTTCCCTATTTTTGCATGATATTTCATTATTTTTACATTTTTGTTAAAAAAGTTGGCTAATGAAGAATCTATCCGTCGGATTTTGAGGCCTTCCCATTTAAAAAGGGCGGAAAATTTTAGTTTAAATTAATATTTGTTACAGGTTAAAATTCAAATTATTTTAGTTTAACTTTATATATACATTTTTTTGTTAAACTTGGCCAATGACGAATCTATCCGTCGGATTTCGAGGCCTCCCCATTAAAAAAGACGAAAAAAATTAGTTAGATTGATATTTATTTCATTTTTAAAATTCAAAATATGTTAGTTTAATTTTACGTATATATTGTTTGTTACACTTGGCCAATGACGAATCTATCCGTCAGATTTCGAGGCCTCCCCATTCAAAAAGACGGACAAATTTAGTTTAAATTAATTCATTCTTTATTTATTCATTATTGTGTATATTATTGGCGTTTTTCATATTATTATTTATTTTATTCTTTATGTATATTTCATGTTTATTATACTTGTGATATATTGTTTATCTCCTCAATTTGAAAAAATGAGTTCAGTCGGGACCCACAATTGTGGATTCTGAAGGGTGCTAATATCTTCCCTTCGGAATAACTTGAACCCCTTACTCAGAATTTTTGGTTCGTAGACTATATTTTTGTAAATAATTAATTAGTTTTCTAATTATCCTTAAAATTAGGTGGCGACTCTAAAATATTAAATTATTATTTTTTCTTTTAAATTATTTTATTAAATTATTATTTTTTGCTAGTTGTCACGACGTTGCGCCCTCGGGATGTCACCAAGGGATACAAAGGGTGGGAATCTATCTTAGGTTCTGCATGAGAACCCTCACACTGAACCTAGTCTGGACTTTAGAACTCTATCTGCTGAAAGGTATCAATATCCTGAAGGATCTTCTCTTATCCAGAACACCACACTAGGAGGTATGGCTAAGGATATGGGATCCTTTGCAAGTACCAGTACTCTGGAAACTAGAACTAAGAAGAAAAACTTAGTAAGAAAAGAAGGGATGCCATGAAAAAAAGAAATGAGGAAATGGCTCAGAAGGTGATCACTCCCCCTATTGCTAACTCCTCTGACCCTAATGTATTGTCTGAATGTGATGAATATGCTATCCTTAACTTTGAGGATGAAGTTGATAGATTAAGACAGACTTCCAAGGAATAAGAGGAGATTGAAGATGACATTGTGACTGAACACCTTATACAAGATTTCAGCCCTTCAAATGATGATATTGAAGAGGAGGTTCATAAAGTGACCAATGAACAAAGAAGTTCTCCTAGAGGATATCAACAAACAAACCTCATATCTAGGAAGTTTAATCCTAACAATTGGCTCATGTTGACAGACCAATAACGAGGATCTACAAATCTATGTGTTCCAATGATTAGTAATATTATTTGCAATGTGAGGGGTGTTAATACCCAGGGAGTTATGGAAAGAATCAAGACCTTCAAAGCTATTCATCATATTTCCTTTATAGCCATCTTAGAGCCTTTCTCTGATAATATTCACATCCAGAGTTTCAAAAACCAACTCAACATAGACCTGCTGAGCATAATCCTAATGGCAAAATCTGGTTATTCTGGAATCAAGATGTTGACTGCAGGATCATATCCAATGAATAACAACATATTACTTGTGAGTTCAAGCATGTGCTACATCCCCAATAATTCATTATGACGTTTGTGTATGCCAAATTCAAGGATGATCTTAGAAGAACCCTCTAGGGCAGGTTATTAATTTAGGCTGACATTGATATGCCTTGGTGCACAGTAGGGGATTTTAATGTGATTACTACCCCTTAAGAAAGCTAGGAGGAATTCCTTATGACATGAAGAAGATTTTTGAATTCATAAGTGTTATTGAGGCCTATGGCCTTATGGATTTGGGGTACAGTGGTCAGAAATATACCTGGTCTAACCTTAGGGGTATTGGTCTCAAAATTTGGAAAAGCCTGGATAGAGCTATGGTTAATGATAGATGGATGGTATCCATGCCTCACACTAATGTTACTCATATGACTAGTGTTGGATCTGATCTTTCTCCATTCCTCATGGAAATGGTTGATAATCATAACCCCCCTACTAGGTATTTCAAATTCCTAAATTATTGGACTGACTAACCTTCCTTCTTTGAAACTGTTAGCAATTGCTAGAATAGACCTATTGAAGGTAACTATATCTGGATTTTTCATCAAAAAATTAAGAGACTAGTGATACGCCCAAATTTACACCTTAATTTAGATGCAAAGCGGTCGTTGACCAAATATAGAACCCAACTAGAGTTGGG
>JBCEWC010009893.1:0-18235 GCA_038996855.1 Solanum aculeatissimum
TAGTAAAATTCTCCTCTCCGCTTGTGGACGTAGGTCACATTGACCGAACCACGTTAAATTTGTGTGTTCTTTATTTGCTTTACTTTTGTCATTATCAACTCAATATTGTATTTGTTATTGTCATCATAATATTATTTGGCTAAATTCGACTTTTTCACAATCCGAAAGGTGACGTGCTCAAATATTCAAAGGTTGGTAATACTGACAGGTGGGCCGGGCCAAATATCTAGGTTGAGGATACAACAAAGCTGGGGCTAAAAAAGCTCAGATCAAAACAATCGTGCAACAAATAACTTGTGAGAGTACTTTCTTGTCAAGTGTTATTAAATTATGTTTGTTATTTCAAACATTCATATTTCTAAGGTAATAATAACCGCTTCACTTAATTAAGATAATAACTTGATTTATTTTTTCAAAATTCAGTATTTTCTTATGGCATAATTTTGATAATTGCATATGATCAACTGTAATACAAAGTTTTATGATCAACTGTAATCCAAATTGTTAATAAAAGCAAGGAAGAGGAAGAAAAGTAATTGTGAAATGAGAGAAAAACAGTACATGAAACGTAGTTAACGATAATTATATATATATTCTTTAATTGTAACTACTATTCTATTCTTTAACACTCCTCAACCTAGGAGGTGGGAAAATGTTTAACACACCTAGCTTGGAATTCAAATTCAAATACTGATATTGAATTTTGCCAAGGCCTTTGATCAAAATATCAGCAGGTTGGTCCAAGGTGTTGATATACTTGGTCTTGATAACACCTTGTTGAATCTTTTCCCTAATAAAGTGGTAGTCAATATGTTTAGTGTGCTCATAATAAATAGAATTTGCAGCTATTTGAATGGCTATTTTACTGTCACAACAGATGTCAACAGGTAGTTGATATTTGAAGTCAAGTTCCTTCAAAAATCTAAGTAGCCATACTAGTTATGTGACTGTTATGTTGTTGCTAAGCTTATGTACTCAGATTCTGCAGAACTCCTTGAGACAGTTGTTTACTTTTTTGATTTCCATGAGACTAACGAGTCACCTACCTTGATTAAGAATCCTATGACTGGATCTCCTGGTTAGAGGGCAAGAAACCCACTCTGCTTCACAGTATGCAGTTATAATGTTTGACTTCTTGCTGAAAAGTAAGACTCCCTGTCCTGGATCTTGTTTAATATATCTTACAACTCTAGCTTCCATATGAGATCTCTTAGGTAGTTGTAGGAAATGACTCAACGTCTGGACACTAAAAGATATGTTAGGCCTAGTTAAAGTTAGGTATAAAAGCATAACAATCAACCTTTGATAAGAGGCTTGATCTGCATCTGGGTCATTCTTTGAATTTTGAGTCTAGAGGATAGTTTAATGTTAATATCCATAGGAGTTGATATAGGTTTAGATGTTTATAATCCAACTTCTGAGATACGTTCTAAGGTGTACTTTCTTTGATTCATGAATATTCCTAATTCTAATATGGCAAACTCAATACCGAGGAAGTATTTGAGTTCACCTAGGTCCATCTTAAAAGCCTTGTTCAAAGAGTCCTTAGTCTCCTGTATCAGTGTCAGATTGTCACCAGTAATCAACATGTCATCTACATATATTAATATGATGATTGTTCCTTCAAAAGTCCTTTTTGTTCACAATCAGCGATCATATTGACTCTATTTAAACTGAAATTTCATCAGGACTGTAGTCAACTTTGCATTCCATTGCCTTGGTGCATGTTCTAAGGATTTAACAAGTCTACATACCTTTCAATCTTGTGATTTCTCCTCCTAACTTGTAAATCCTTCGTGGAAGGTCCATATAAATTTCATCATAGAGATCGCCTTGAAGGAAGGCAATAGACATGCTTTCAGTTTATATTCAACTTTCTTCAATAATCAAAGACATTAACATATATATTTTATACATACATACTCTTTCCAGAGTTTAAAAAGCATTTTCAGCATACGAAAGTTTGCAAATTAACTCTATAATTCAATCTGATCTGTCTCGTTTGATAATGCAGGTGGAGCAACAAATCGTTGCTACTGCTGGTAGGATTCCTATCATATCTTAGATGTTAATAATTAACATGAAAAAATAAAGTAGAGGTTTGCTATTGCAGAGAGTTTCAGGATTTTTCGAGAGCTGCTTTTAACTGCTAGGTTTCAATTATTGGAAGGTCTAGAAGAATTTCATGTGAATAACTTATAACATAGTTTAACCTTCTTCATTGCTTCATTTTTTATAAGTTTTTACGCGATGTGTTGCATGTTTGACCTGCCATTTCTTTGCTTTATAAACTCAATATCAATCACAATTTGATGTGGAATGAATGCTTTAAGTCAATATTAGGCATTTTGTGGAATTTGAGATGATAAACTTGATGCCCAAATTGATGTTGTTTGTTATTTGACTGTCCTTGTGGATACTTGAAGCTCTTGAAATCTTTGAATTCTTTTTCAAGAACATGACATTGTACTTCTACTATCGTGCTAAATGATACAGTTTTATCTCTTTCTTGAATGATGTACTTATCCACCATATGTGATGGAATGGTCACTTCATGTTGAAGTATAATGGAGAAAAATTGTCCTTTTATTCAAATGACATTTTAAATATTTATAAATTTAGAGGTAGGTGTGTAACATTGTGCCCTATACACTTTAAGAGCCCCCTATGTAATATGAAATTATAATAAACATTTATGAGCCAAGCGACTTAATTGTAATTTTAGATAATCAAACATTTATGGTCTCAAACCCCCACACAATCAAATCCTAATGGAAAGAAAATTTGAATCTCAATTTTTGGAGAAATGATCCCCTCCATTACTATTTTTTCCATTACTTCTCAATGGTGTAGTGGATATAAGTAACTTTAATAAAATCAATGTGATTTAAAACTACAATTAAATTGCATGGCTCATAAAGAAAATTTTGAGTCCTTCCTTTACTTGGTGTATTTAAAGTTGTTTTAACACCTTGAAAAATGATTTTAAAAAATTCATAGCAAGAACCATCAAGTATATGGTTTTGAAGATGCAAATTAGCACATATTACCAGACGTTTCATTTTAAAAAGCAAAATCTTTCATAAAATAGAATGATAATTGATAAAAGTGCTACTTTTTTATTTTGGTAATTAAACTGATTGTATTAACCCCCAAAGTGAAGTCATTACAAAACAACAGAATTTAACTCAGCCTATTTGATTTAAGGGCTCATCGAATCATAACAAGCATACAGGATCATAGAAAAGAAACACTGTACTTCATTTCTTGTCCTAATAGGAGCTCTTATGCAAGCCATGTAGGCACGGTCCCTACTTTTCCCTCCAAATACTCTCTCATTCCGTTCAATCAGAATATATCATTCTGAGTATCTGCGCACTCTTTGAATTTCCTCTAGCTCTTTGTATTATCCGTTCACAATATTGAAGTAGTAGGATATTAAATTGGCATCCACCTAGCTATCTTTTTCCATATTTTCTTAGTATAGTCACAAATCACAAAAAGTGTTCTCTAGATTCTTCATATCCCTTGCACAAAGTGTTCTCTAGATTCTTCAACCTTAGAAGAACTATTGTACCATTTTGATTGGTATATGTTATTATATCACTTTTACGGTAACAAATTTTTGCACTATTATTGCACACAATCTATCTTATTTTTAATATTATAAATTTATATCTAAGGAGGCTTACCTGTGATTTTTAAATTTTAGGTGATCTAATAGTGTAATTTTTTAAAAATATCTAACAGTGTATGTAACTTACACTCGTTAAAATGAAAATGCAAGTTCCCATTAAAGACAAGTAACAAATGGACGAATAAGAAAGGGAACTTTGAAGCAATAGTAAAGTTATTTTTGTGTGATTTGTAGGTTACAACCTCATGGGTTTAAACTATAGAAATAGTCACCAATGTTTGAATTTGGATAAATTCTTCTCCCAATTCTACGTAAACATAAAATACTTAATACACCTGATTGGCCAAGTAAAAGAGGTGCAACGTTATTATAGTGAAAAGGGAATCGATTTTTGATAAAGAGATAAATGAGAGGTGGAATAGCATAAGATAAATGAGAGTGAGGCAGCAACGGGATATACGCAGTTGCCTTAATAATTCACAACATATTTATGTCAACGTTATTATCTTAATATTTGTTGATTAATTACTTCTTCTATTACTACAATTTATTTTCAGGCATTTCAAAAGATTTTGATACAATTTTTAATTATTATTATTATTTTACTTGAGTATAACTTGTTTGAAATTTAGACGTATGAATTAATTTTTTCCGCAACTTTCACTTTAATTTGGATGCCTGATGTTTGCACTCTTTTCAATCAACAATTAAGTGTACATTACATAAGCCAAATTAATATCTTAAACTTTGTACGGTGAAATATCATTGCATAAAAAAAATAATTTTTTTTAGTTTTTTTTTGGACGAATGAGTTTGATTGGCTACACTTTACTACATGTGGCTACGCGATTGGATAGGGTACTGATTAGCTCAGTAATAGTTGTATGAAAAAGACATGATAACTAAGTTTTATATACAAAAAATACAAAGACATTCCCATTTTCCCTTCTTCTTTACTCTATTTTGGTACAAATTGCTAGTCTGTACAACGTAGGCTCACTCATTATCCTGACTCAAATTGTTACTAACAACTTAATGTCTTAATGGTCCAGACTCTAATTAATTATATACTGCAAATTATTAAAGGATGATGATATAATGATGCCCTTGGTTGGTCCCTATCTGCAAATGCATTTACTCATTCTATTATGGTCCTGATTGTAATGCTACATAATGTACAAATTCGTATTAATTTGCAAAACAAATACTATGTACGTAGTATATAGTAATTGTTAGTGAGTGTTACTTGTACTTATATATTTCTATTATATAGAAGAGTCATGCAAGGACGATCATGGCTATACAGAGTTGTACAATGAACATTATAGATTGTACTATATATTTGGTATTATCTTATTTCTTCACCAATAGTCTTTAAACACGTGTAATACATGTGAACTCAATCTTTTTATATCATTTCAATCTTATTGTATATTATAAATTTACTTATTTATTATCAACATCATTCATATACTGTGGACCCCAGTTATTATTTAATTTTCATTCTATTTTTTATCTTAGCCTTCACTATTTAAAATCAAGTTAGCTTTTTCAATACAATTTTTAAAATATTTTTAACTATAAAAATCATCTTTCTTATAATTGTATAACTCAAATGTTTAATTTTAATTTTTTGAAAAATATGAGAATATAATATATATATATATATTACTTCTACCTTTCTTATAGAATCCCAATAAATTTTATTTTCTTCTTAAGATAGCCAAAATAAATATATTTTGTTCTAATATTTTATCATTTTGAGATATACAAAAAAATTAAATGGAACTGTGGTTGTGTGTGTTGGATAAACATAGTATTTTAGTATTATTTGATAAAACAAATTAATTGTTTGGCTTAATATATTAATAGCCGATTAAATTTGTTAGTAAAATTCATTTCGACACTCGAACTACTACTTATTCCGAATGAACACCTAAATACATGATATAGTATTCATATATATGAGACATTTTTGGTTCAAATTTTGAAGAAAAAGAAATTTGTATGCATGTTCACAAACGTCTATTAGATAGTTATGTTAACCACATAAAATATGTCATTTCATTTGAAATACATATAATTAAAGGAAGGTGTGATATATTTTATATTCAACATATGTCTATTCAATTCAATGTTTGTGTCTGACATAATATTAAAATGAATATTAGATTAATTAGATAATCTTTTAATGTTGGTTGTGGCAACTTAAATTTTTTTTAATTTTATAAAAAATATAAAAATTGCTTTCAAAGTGTGATGTCCATTATCACTCTCTATGGTATTTATGTGAAAATATTTAAAATTAATTTATTATTTAAAAATACGATTAATCACTTATAAGTGCAATTTAAGATCGTAACATTGGACCTGTTAATGGGCCTTTCGTATCTAGTAATATAATAAATTTTGAAATCGCCTCTGCATAAGAACATGAAAAAATTCATGAAGAGTTGAATAACATGGCATATATATACGTATTGCAAAAGTTCAAATTGTTGTGTTTCTCAGAAAGTTACAACCACCTTCCTTTTTTGTTAGGTTTGTTAGGAAAGATGAAAAGTACCATGCTATATAGTACACAATTGTCAGATACATGTACACATGTATGTTTGATAAAAAAAAAAGTGGAAAAAACCTTATCATCCAACATTAACACTAACTAGGTTCTTGTTTGATAAACAACAGTAATTAACATACTAATTTCACATAGAGAATACTTCTTGCTCAAGGGAGAAATAATCAATATCTATGATGTGCAGAATTTCAAATAAATTCCACTAGTTTCAATGAGCAATATTCAAATTATAACTCAGTAACCTAAGGTACTAACTCGAGTACCTTCACTCTAACGATTTAAACTAATCGATTTCTCTACTCTCCAAGAAGTCAACCTCACTTCTTGTTACAAATCTCTCAAAACATGTTCACGTACACTTAAAACAATTGTCCCTAAAAATAATTCTAAGTTGAACAAACAAAACTAATCACTTTGCAGAAAGAAAACCTAACTCTAGTTCTTCTTTCTTCAGACTAGCCAATTTTCTTTGTCTTTGTTGTAGACAAGGTTTGATTATTGCAAAAGCTACTATAGTAGGGTTTTAATGTTTCTTATATATGAGCACTCCCTAACCCTAGCAGAGTCCTACTCGAACATGTATCCCTTGCCTGTTTCCTTGTTTTTCTTATTAGAAGTCTTTCGACTTAAATGAGGTTTTCTTCATTTTCCCGCTCTCTTTTGCCTATTGAACCTGATTCACATTTTCATGTTCACTGTCAATTAGATTCACATTTTCATGTTCACTGTCAATTAGAGATGTTTATAACAATTGTCATCATTCTCATTCACAGTACTGAACTTGATTCACTTTGTCATTATCAAAATACTCCTAAGCTTTCAACTTGCCAACAAAAGGATAGTTATTTTCAAGTGTAGGAGAGTCTTTTCTTAATACTTCCTTCATCTCATTTTATATGATCGAGTTAGTTTGATTTCGGCGTGAAATTTAAAAAGAAAAGAAAGATTTTTGAAATTTGTGATATAAAATAAGTAATAAATGTATGTTTGGCTGTAACTCTTTTCATTAAGGGTAAAATGAAAATTTTAAAATTAAATTTTTACAAAATATAGAAATATATCATTCTTTTTTATACTAACTAAAAAAAAAATAAGTCACTAGTTATTGAGGCACGGCTGTTGTTGCTTGCTTGATATACGTACCCTACATTAATACTGTAATTTGTTAAACAAAAAGTTTGCTTGTGGATCTTCTCTTTCACCTTAGTGGTGTTAGATGAGGATATTAATGTCATGGTATATATATAGTATATTGTCTTGTAATACAAGCTACGTTACATTATGTCTAGTATGAACAAATTCCGCCAACCACTTTCACCAACTGTCTTTTCAAATTAAAGGAGATCTTATTATTATTATTCATGCATGCCCCCACCTCACTATAACTTTTCAAATAAAATTAGTGTATGTACCATGGAAGGTCTCCCAAGATGTTATAGGTGTTTATGTGAAAATCAATAACTAAAAGACATAGTAACAATTGAATTACCTGGAATTAGATAAAGATCACAATATCGATCTAGCAAAAGTTCTCTCAAGGGGGTGCTAACCTAGCTAACAATGCAACATATATAAGGGG
Organism: Solanum aculeatissimum; assembly: GCA_038996855.1. Taxonomy (NCBI): domain Eukaryota; kingdom Viridiplantae; phylum Streptophyta; class Magnoliopsida; order Solanales; family Solanaceae; genus Solanum; species Solanum aculeatissimum. The sequence continues at coordinate 7,795 of JBCEWC010009893.1, forward strand.
GACGTTGAAAACATCCAAACAAATAATTTGCCTATCTACCTTTTAACTTTGCAGTTGGCGCTATCAAATTATTCAAGCACATACAAATATTATTCTTCTTTATAAAAAAAAACTCTGCAAGGAATAATTGAATAGGACATTACATTGTTGCACTTTGGGACACATATATTATTTATTTATATGATAAATTAGTCCTTCCATATTTTTGTTAATTTATGCACCCAAAAGCTTATATTTGATAGTCTATTAAAGTCACAATTAAGATGTACAGGACAATCAATTTCTATGTGAAAAAGTCATCTATCATTACTCTATAATATTTTCTGCCACATAAAAGTGATTATTTAGTCGTAGCAGAATCTTTTTCCCTTTCTATTTTTTCATATATATATTTTATTATTAAAAATAAGAATTATTTAAATGTATTGAAATGCAAATCTTTTTCCCTTTCCTTTTTATTTTTAAAGGTATAGACTTTGACCAAAACATGTCTGTATGTAAGTACTTTGACCGTAAAAACTGACATTAACAATTTTAGTTAAAAATTAAAAAGAGAAAATGAAAGAGGGAATTTACAGAACCCAAAAAGAGACAAGAGAAACAAGTTGATGGGATAGCTGCGCCTACCACAATTTCAAAATGAGAACACACATAACAGTGAAATTTTATTGATCAGTCAATATTAAATATGGATTAAATTTTAAATTTATGATATATTTATTAAGTTAAATTATTGGTTAATGAGATTAGATTAATAATTAAATTAAAATTATATGACTTAAGTAAAGTCCAAATTATATTTGGGTCAATCCATTAAGTTGACAAGACGAGCCCAACTCATGTTCTTCAAGCCCAAGGTCTTCTAAAATTAATTAAAGACCAAAATACCTCCAAACTCTAGCTTACAACTATATAAAGGGGTCTTCATAAGACCAGAAAGAGAAACAAAAAAATAGAACAAGAGGAACAAGAAGAAGAGAAATACATAGAAAAGTTTTGTTATTCATTGGTGATCTGCAGATCTTCCGCATACAAAGGAGCTTTGTCTCCAAGTTGTAAGGCGCGAGTTCCCATATTTTTGCTATTGTGATTAAAGTGTGGCTCCGCATTCGTAAAGAAGTTTCAACAAGTACTTTTTCGATTCAAGAACAAAGTAAAGTTCTTGAGTTGACGATTGTGAGGAAAAGAATTAAAGGATTACGTCTTTTTCATTAGATTTTATAAAGATTATAACCTTCGCACAAATTCTTGAAATACAAATATTGTTGTTTGCCTCTATTTTCTTTTCTTGATTGTTATTTTTCAGGAACGAAACTTAGTCGCTTACATCAACCGGGGAACAAGAATCCACAAGGACTAGCCGTCCCTGCTGAGCAGCCACCTTAGGTTGACATCTCAAATGCGAAGCTTCGTCAGGCCATACAGACTTTGGCTCAGGCGGTGACAACACAAGCAAGCAGGCAGATAGCGAGTAGGCAGTGTTAATCCTGTAATTTAATAGCAGCATGCCAGGATAGAAAACAAAATATAAAATTAAAATATGTAAAAGTATCTGAGTTCATATAATTCACTATGTGTCCTTAAGGAATTTAATCCCCTCATTGTAGCCGAGGTTGTGGATTATATCCTCACAAGATAAACAGATAAACATATTGCAAAAGTAGTGGTACCTCAAACTCTTGTAATTTTTGCGAACTTAAAGAACTAACAATGACTTCACACACAGACTTGATTTTTGTAAGAAATATATGCAAAAGAGGAGAAAATTTTAATGTTTGGAAAATGCAGAAAAGGTGTGTATTTATAGCCAACATTAGGCGCAAATTTACCTGTTCAGAACAGTCTCATCTGTTCAGAACAGGCATGATATCGTTTGGGAATGAAGGTATCTGTTCTAAAGAACTTTACGCGCGAAAATTAAAAAATCGGTTAGACAAATTAGAAAATTTTAACATTATTTGTCGAAGCCGTAGTCGTAGCCGTATCCGTAGACGAGCGAGCAACGACAACGACAGCGCGAGGGGGTCCCCTCTACTTGACTCTTTAAGATCTAGAAAAAGTGTTTCCTAATATAAAGATAAAACTTTTCATCTATTCTACCAATGAGAGAGAAATGACTCTTTATTTTTCCTTTATTTTGCTTTCCCCACATTTCCTTATTTTTTTAATTTTCATTTCTCAATTCACACCTTACTACTTAAATCCTAGAATCCCCCACATGAATGAGGAGTGACTAGTATTTAAAACATATGCATGAAAAACTTGTGTGATCCATAAATAAGGATCAATTGCATCTGGATAAGTAGGTTTCCCTTTGAACTTTCCACAGTGAACATATATCGAATATACTCGATCAATCGATAGATGTGATATCTTTGAACCATCGATCTTCATCGTACACCTAAACAACATAAGTCACACAACTAACCCTTTAACTAGTTTTGATTCTCATTGATTTGTTCATTTCAGCCATGAACACTTCCTAATTCATAAGTGTATAGAGAGTTGGCCTTACATGATTCTCCTTGAAGTGGCTTACACTTCACATTTACAAAAGTGATTTCTAAGTGTGTTATTCTATAGATACACTATTTGATATACCTTGTATCAAACTTAGAAATCGTTAAAAGGTCATATTACCTTATCCTTGCTACTGAACATTGTCTCATCATGAGTAGGAGTGTGCAAAAATCAAATCGACCGATAAACTGAACCGATAAAAATAGTATTGGTTTATTGTTATTGGGTTATTAGCTTATCAGATTTCTAATGGTTTTAAAAAAAATTATTGGGTTATCGGTTATCGATATTTTACTATTAGATTATTGGGTAAACCGATAATCCAATAAGATTATAATAATTTACTATTTTACCCCTTCGTAAATATTAAATATTAGTAATTTAATAATAATAGGACATTATAGCAACACTTTACATATTTTAATTTTTACAGTACTTATGTGATTAGTTATCCTCTTTAGTATTTTAGTTTGTAATTAACTAATTATAGTTTTTGTAAGTTTGTAAACATAATCTTTTTACTCTATCTATTTTTTATTAATGAAAATGTTCATTGTCATTCTTATCGGGTAAACTGAAAAAATCAAACCGTTAAGGACTTAAAATCAATAAATTGAAAATCGATAAAAAATATTTTATTGATTTCTTATTGGTTTAGAATATTTAAAACCAATAAATCGAACCGATAATGTATGAAATTGAACCGAATCGACCGATGCACACTCCTAATCATGAGAATGGACCTTACAATAATTTTGACAGTGTTGCACCGTCATCAATCACTTTGTTTGACCTCTTTGAACCTAGATCTCGGGATCTCCAGTCTTCTAGATAGAGTTACTGCTATGATGATTTGTCAACTATCACAATGTATAGATATAGAAGTCATTGGTTTGGGCCAAAATGGAATGTCTTCTAAGAAATTTTGGAGTCATTCAACTTCTTAACCAGCCTTGTCTAGGGCTATAAACTCAGCCTCCATTGTAGATCGGGCTATACATGTTTATTTGGATGATTTTCATGATATTGCTCTTCCACCAATATTAAAGACGTATTCACTTGTAGACTTAGTTTCAGTTGACCCAGTAATCCAGTTTGCATTACTATATCCTTCAACAACTGTTGAATACTTGTTATAATGCAAAATAAAGTTTTGAGTGTGTTCTAAATACCCCCAAAACTCATTTTATTGCCATCCAATGATTTTCGTTGGGATTACTTATGTACCGACTCAATTTACTTAGACCACAAGCTATGTCTGGTCGAGTACAATTCATGATGTACATCAAACTTTTCATCACTCTGGCATAATCCAATTGAGACTGACTTTCACCTTTATTCTTAGCAAGATCAAGGTTTAGATCAATTGGGAGTTTTGCACTTTTGTAGTTTAAATACTTGAATTTTTCAAGTATCATTCTGATATAATGAGATTGAGACAATGTAAGACCTTGAGGAGTTTTGTGAATCTTAATTCCTAATATTAAGTCAACAACTCCTAGGTCTTTCGTATCAAACTTACTAGCAAGCACATGCTTAGTAACATTTATGTTAGCAATGTCATTACTCATTATTAACATATAATCCACATATAAGCAAACAATGACAACTTTATTTGGAGTGTTCTTACTGTAAACACATTTGTTACACTCATTAATTTTGTAACCATTTGACATCATTGTATGATCAAATTTTGCATGTCATTGTTTGGGTGCTTATTTTAGTCCATACAACGACTTAACAAGTTTGTACACCTTCTTTTCATTTCCAAGAACTATGAACCCTTGTGGTTGTTACATATAGATTTCTTTCTCCAAATCGCCATTTAAAATGGTTGTTTTGATATCTATTTGATGAATTTCTAAATCATACACTGTCGCTAATGCAATTAACATTTGAATTGATGTGATTCTAGTTACCGATGAGTATGTAGCAAAGTAGTTAAGACCTTCACATTGTCTAAATCCCTTAATAATGAGTCTCGCTTTACATTTATCAATAGTGTCATCGGTTTTCATTTTTCTTTTAAAAATCCATTTGGACCCTAAGGGTTTATATCCAGGAAAATTTGAACCAATTCCTATGTATGATTATTCATTATGGATTCAATCTCACTATTGATTGTCTCTTTCCAATATTGCGCTTTCGAATAAGTCATGGCTGCTCTAAAGGTTCGAGGCTCATTTTTTTTTAAAAATATTATAAAATTCGATCCAAAGAAAGTAGAGGTCCTTTGATGTTTGTTATGACTTGGATTTTTCTCATTATGTTCACTCTCATTTGTTTCTTTTCGAGGTCGTTTAGTTCTTTCATGAAATGATTCATATTCTTTCTTATATAGGTATAATGTTTCAAAGAATTCAGCATTATATGATTCAATTACCGTATTAGTATAAATGTTAGGATTTTCTGATCTATGCACGAAAAATAGATATGTTTCACTATTCATAGCAAATCCTATGAACACATAATTAATCGTCTTTCGTCCTATTTTTGTCCTTGTAGGTTTAAGAATCTGAACCTTAGTCAAACACCCCCACACTTTCAAGTATTCAAGGTTGGACTTTCTACCTTTCCACTTTCCATATAGAATAGATTGTGTTTTACTCTGGGAAACTCGATTGAGTATTCGACTAGACGTAAGGATAGCTTCCCCCCCCCCCCTATGTTCTGGGGTAAACCAGAACTAATTAACATGGCATTCATTATCTTCTTAAGTGTTCTATTTTGTCTTTCTGCAATTCCATTGGATTGTGATGAGTAAAGGGTTATTGTTTGATTAATAATGCCATATTTCAAATATAATTTTTCAAAAGGAGATTCATATTCGTTGCCCCTATCACTCCTTATCATTTTGATCTTTTTGTTAAGTTGTGTTTCAAATTCACTTTTGTACTATTTTTGAATGCTTCAATTGTCTCATCTTTACTACTAAGTAAATAAACATAGCAGTATCACGTACAATCATCAATAAATATTATGAAATACTTTTTTCACTATGAGATGGTGTTGACTTCATGTCAGATTCGTTGAGGGATTCTTTTCTATAACCTCGCCATTGACTAAGCTAACTCAGAAGAAAGCAAAGTTTCAATGGTCCAGCAAATGTGAGAAGAGTTGAAAACCAAATTGACGATTGCGCCTGTGTTGACGTTGCTTGAGAGAATTGATGATTTTGTGATCTACTGTGATGCCTTTAGAGTAGGATTGAGATGTGTTTTGATACAAAGAGGTAGGGTCATTGCTTATGCTTCTAGGCAAATCAAGAACCACGAGAGAAATTATCCAACTCACGACTTAGAATTGGTCGTTGTGGTGTTTGCATAAAAAATTTATCGTTACTACTTATATGGAGTGCATGTTGATGTATTTACAAACCACAAGAACTTGCAATATGTCTTCACTTAGAAGGAGCTTAACTTGAGACATAGGAGATGACTCGAGTTGCTCAAGGACTACAATATGAGCATCCTCTACATCCAGGTAAGGCTCACGTGGTTAGAGATTATTACTCTAAAAAAATATTGACGAAGAAACAACAATGGGAATCAATATTGTCATCAATGTAATTTGTTGTTTCTAGTTTTATTTCTTTGCTCTTTTTTTGTAACCAACTTCTAATTTATAAAGAAATTTGGTGTTTGTCTTACATAATTTTTCTTACTCTGAAATCCATAGTTAGAGTTAGCTAGGATGAATTTTGAAATCTAGACTAATTTGAGGGGATTAGTTTAGTGGGCAATAGGAGTATTGCTTAGTGGTTGAAGATTCCAAGTTGTCATAGGGGAAGAGATTAAGAGCTTAATTCTTAGGATTACATGAGTCTATAATCATTGTTGCTCCTTGATGATAATGAAATCGTGATAATATCCTAAGAGACAGGTCGTGATTTTTCCTCCCTTTTCAGCAGGTGGTTTCTACATAAAGATGCTCGTGCATTTATGTATTGTTCTTTAATATTCTTACTATATCAAGGGACTTGGTTGAGGATCAATTGCGTGAGCATATAGACCATTATGTGACAGCCCGCCACTAGATCTTGCAAAAAGGGGGAGGAAGCTAGAGTTTTTTGTGACTAAAGTGTAAATAGTGAGGAACTTATAATGTAAATATTATTTACACTTAAGCCCCTAGGGAGTAGTATAAATAGAGGGGTCATTCATTTGTAACAAGCAAGCAAGAAGTGTAAGCAATCTTCCAAAGCAATATGCAAGTCTTCTTTCTTAAAGCTCTCTTGTCTTCTTCAATCTAGTGTTCCCTTAGTGATCTAGTTGAAAAGGCTTACTTGTATTTATAAGATCATGAAAGATTCGTGAGCAAATTGACAAGTGCCACACGGAAGACTTAGCGAGAGCTCTAAATCCATGACAATTAGCTATCCTTCGTTACATGTGGCTATGCCACTAGGTAGCTAGGGCGCAGACTATTCAATGGAAAATGTTGCCTATGTATTATAAATACTAAAGACATTCCCATTTTCCCTTCTTCTTTACTCCTTTTTGGTACAAATAGCTAGTCTGTACAACGTAGGCTTACTCATTATCCTATCTCAAATTGTTAATAAGTACTAATAATAACTTAATGTCCATACTCTTAATTATATAGTGCAAATATTAAAGGATGATGATGTAATGATGCCCTTTTGTTGTTGGGTTTGGTCTGTTCTAATTGTAATGCTACACCATGTACAAGTTAGTATTAATCTTGCAAAACAAATACTAATATTATTAGCCAATCTTCCTTTTAACTTTGCGGTTGGCACTATCAAATTATTCAAGTATACATACAAATATTATTATTCTTTATTAAAAAAAAGTGAGAGAAAGAAAAAAAGAGAAGGAATAATTGAATAGGACATTGTTGCACTTTGGGACACATATATTTTTTTGTTTTAAATGTGTTGAAATGCAAATCGTTTTCCCTTTCTGTTTTTTGTTTAAATATATATGACTTGAGTTCCAAGACTTTGACCAACATGTCACTGTATGCAACTACTTTGACTGTAAAAACCGACATTAACAATTTTAGTTAAAAAATAAAAATAGAAAATGAAAGAGGGAATTTGGAGAAACCAAAAAGAGACAAGAGAAAGAAATTGATACAGCTACGATCTCAAAAATGTTTGTCTACCATAATACAAAAACACAGTCTAAAAAAGATGATACGTACGTAGCATTATTTGTATTTTATAAAGCATAAAAGTTATTTTTGATACATTATTGACATTTTCTTTGTATTGTTCAATTTTAGATATATATAAATAATTATTTAAAATTTATATAAAGTTAAATAAATATATATATATATTACGTGACAATTCGTATATAATGCACTTACATGTAAGATACGTTATACATATTATGTTATATCAATAATAAATGTCAATTAAAATCAAATCAAAAAATTATTACGTTAATTTATTACTCATCATTTATTTGCTTACGAAAAAGAGCTGTCCTTGTCGTAATAACCTTTTAAAAACCATGATGATCTGTCACTCCGAACTTGAGGCTCGGACAATGGTTTGGCCTTCCAAACCACGAACCTGATAAAACAAACCAAAAACCCAACCATGATTACAATGAAAATCAACCACACAAAAAATTAAAATGAAATTCTATAAAAATAAAAAGACAAAAAAAAAAGTCTTAAAAATGTAAATCAACACATAATTTTCATATTAAGTAACTTAAGTTTAAACTAATAATTTATTTTAAATTAAATATTTTAAAATTATTTCTTTTCTATGAATTGAGACGGGAGAAGCACCTTGTTATCATGGATTATTTATTATTAGTTTATTCATTGAATTTTGCTTATTATATTTTTTATTTTTATTAATACATTCAAACGAAGGATAATATATTTTTATATTTAAATATAATTAACCTTGTATTTTTCATTTTATTTTAACTTAAAACTTTTATAATCATACAAATAGTATGAACAATTCATCAGTTACTCACATTTAAGGACAAAGCACAAGGATTGTTGAGTCTTTGGTTTAATCTCTATTTCGTATGTCATTTTGAAATTTTAACTTTATTTTCTTACTCTTTTTGCTCCGAACTCACAATATTTATTTCCTTTGTAAAAATAATTATTCATTATAATATTTTTTTTATAACTATTTTATAAAATAATTATTTTTAATATATCTGATAATTAAAATCATACCAACGTCAGCTACTAGTTGACTTTTGGGTGTATTGAAAATAATTTATTGATTGCATCATTAATTGGTCAATGGCCAAAACCGACCTACTTATCTCTCAACAACGACAAGGCTATAGAAGATCATGTGACATTCATTTACTACTACAACCTCCAAAAAAAAAAAAGGACGGAGCTAGTAATTTACATGTTGATGGATCGAATTCGAATCAAATAGATTTTATTTATAAAATATATTTAAATAATATCAATAAATATATTAAATATGTTTACATATTAAATTTAATATTTTCATTGTAAAATTTAAAATTTATAAAATTAAAATTTTGATTTCTCTTCTATTGCGCCCATGAATAGAAAATAATGTCTTCGATCAACCAAGCAAGCAACATTTTGTGTGAATAGGTTTATGGTACAAAAAGGTCGGGGCACAAGCTCTCACAACAAAATACTTCTGACATATTAAACAAGGTAAGCGACCAATTCTTTTTTCGTAGATATTGTCTTTATAAATTACTAAATAAAAAAGAAATTTACAAAATTAATCAATGCATTACATAAATAAGTTGTAGCTAGTACTTTTTGCTAAGAAGTATGACATTGACTATTGTCATTATCATGTGCTGTAAATTTATGTGACCTTGTTATTAGGTACTACTACTAATAAAGTAGTTTAATTTTTGGACATGAAATTTAAAATCAAGCTAGCATCCTAAATAGTTTTAACTTTTTTAAATATATTTTTTAGATTATATGATAAGTATATAAGAATTAGGGGTGTTCACGGTTTAGATAAAAATTGATCCAAACTAAAGAATCAAACCAAATCAATTAAATAAACCAATTTTATTTGAGTTGGGTTTGATTTGGTTTTAGTTTTTTAAAAACCGATAGTGTTTGATTTGGGTTTATTTAAAAAAACCAAAGAAATAACCAAATCGTCGATAAATTATATTCATATATATTTTATAATTATACATACATAATACATTATTTATAAAAGTAATTTTTATTTCTTAATCTACTTATGAAATCATAAATGCTCAAGACGAGAACATCTATCTTATTGATTTCATGTATAGGAATGTTTGTGACAATTTTTCGTGGTACTAGAAATGTTTTTATCTCCTTCTTTTAGGCCAAAATGGTGAATTTTAAAACTTTTTTCACAGTAAATTTAATGATTGAAAGTTCCATAATATCAGTCGTTCTAATTATTTTTCATTTTGAATGGATCGTTGTCACATTTTCTCTATTTTAAAGGCATCATTATTTTTATTTTTGTATATGGTTAATAACCGAGTAACCGAACCAAACCGAACTGAAACCGATAATAACCAAACTAATAAAAATATACTATGATTGGGTTGAGTTGGTTTTGAGAATTTAAAAATTGAATTAAGTTGGTTTGATTTTGATTTTGACCAATAACCGATCCAAACCGACCCGAACTTCCATTTTAACAAATAAAAAACGATGATATATTGATTTTTTTTCCCCTCTAGTTACTTAGGCATTAGGTACGAATTATTATTTTCTTATATGAAATCATTTTTTTTCTTACATAATTATTTTAAAATGTATATTTATATATTAATAATAATGTATTTGTGAGCACCTAATTTTTAACCAAACTTAATTTATCTACCTTTTAATGCTTAAATATTTACGTTTATATCTAAATTAATTTCTTTTTTATCTTATTTGTAGTAAGTTTATTAAAATAATTTGAAAACTATAAAAATAG
>JBCEWC010009894.1:0-18233 GCA_038996855.1 Solanum aculeatissimum
AGGATCTTAAGAGAGAGTGTAGGAGAGTTTGAATGGATGAATGAGGGTTTGGGGGATGATTTAGGGGTTTAGGATACTTTAAGGGACCAAAAAGGGGCTTAGGGAAATGTTAAATCACGAAAATACCATTAATAAACCGGAACTTTTCACTGAACACAACACCCAAATGGAAGCTACAGTGCCGTCAAGATGACTCACGGGCCGTTTACCATGCCGTCAAGATGTACTTAGCCAATTTTCCACACGAACTCTTGGAGGACTTTCTGTTACATTTGACGAGCAACCAAATGAACCGTATAAGGTGAGACATACCGTGTAACCTACCGTCTAACCTCACTTAACCCCAAAAATCAAGCCCAAGCCTTGGCCTAGCCACTGTCCAACTTCACGGGATAATGGACGGCTCGTTAAGTGCCTAACGACCTGTTCAAGGTTCTGTCAACCTACACTTTAGGGGTGGTTCCAAGCCACCCCAAGCTCACTATGACACCAGACTACACCCTAGACGTACCGTGCAAAGTTTCACGGTCCGTGCAAATGTCCTTGGCCATTTTTCTGAGCCTATATCCAATGGCTTTTAAAACTTAGACAGTCTCACGGATTGGGCCATATCTCCCTTATCTGATATCCAAATTGAGTGAAACCACTTGTGTTGCAAAGCTAAAGCAATGGGATTCAATTTGATATATAGTAGCTCACATGATTTATCCCATATCAAAAGTTATGACTATTTGAAGTTGACTGTCAAAACTGTCCCTCTAGGCCACTAACTAGCCCAATTTGCATTCGGCCACTTAAACTCAAGTCGTGGCCACCAAAACACATACATGTCTTGTAGTACATCATAGAATGCCAAACATAAGTATATTTTGAAAATTTTCAGATTGTTACAGTACCAAAGGCTCAACTTGCCTTTTTTGCCAAAACGCATGATGCCCTTCATGGGGGACACCTTCACATACACCCAATCACCAACATAAAATTCACGATCCCTCTTCCTAGCATCCGAATAAGACTTTTGGTGACTTTGGGCTATTTTCAACCTTTCTCTAATTAACTTCACCTTTTCTATGGCCTCAACAACCAAGTCCGGGCCTAACAAGGCTGCCTCACCTATTTCAAACCAACCAATCGGAGATCTACATCTCCTACCATACAAAGCTTCAAATGGATCCATACTGATGCTAGCATGAAAGCTATTGTTGTAGGCAAACTCAATGAGAGGTAGATGATCATCCTAATTTCCTTTGAATTCCAACACACAAGCCCTTAACATGTCCTCCAAGGTTTGAATTGTTCTTTTGGCTTGCCCATTGTTTTGAGGATGAAATGTGGTGCTCAACTTGACCTTAGTACCAAGTCCCTTTTGGAAAGACTTCCAAAAATGATAAGTAAATTGAGTACCACAATCCGATATGATAGACCTTGGCACACCATGCAATCTCACCAACTCCCGAATATACACCTTAGCATACTCCTCCGCACTATAGGTAGTCTTAACCGATAAGAAGTGAGCCGACTTGGTCATTCTATCAACTACCACCCATATAGAATCGAATTTCTTCCCAATATAGGGTAACCCAGCCATAAAGTCCATGTTCACATCTTTCCACTTCCAAGTAGGAATTTCAATGTCTTTGGTCAAACCCCCGGGCCTTTAATGTTCCACTTTTACTTGTTAGCAACTAGGACATTCCAACACGAACTTGGCTATGTCCTTCTTCATACCATGCCACCAATAAAACTCCCTCAAATCTCGGTGCATTTTGGTAGATCCCGGATAAATAGAATATTAAGAATTATGAGCCTCTTTCATGATAATATCCCTTAAGGCATCAACATCCGATCACACAAACGATCTTGGTATCGTAGCATACCACCTCACCCTTGGCAGAAAACCTCAATCTTTCCATCGGTAACCAACTTCTTCAACTCTTCCAAGGAAGGATCTAAGTCTTGTTTCTTTTTAACATCAACTACTAAGGAAGACTCGAACCCACCTTGAACAAGTATTTCAACATTATCGGATTTGGCAAACCTCACACCCAACCTAGCCAACCGGTGTAAATCTTTCACTCTCTCCTTATTCCCCTTTTCCACATGAGTCACACTTCCCATAGATATCCTACAAAAGGAATCTTCCACAACATTAGCTTTGTCGGGGTGATAAAGGACGCTCATATCATAGTCCTTGAGAAGTTCCAACCACCTCCTTTGCCTCAAATTAAGGTTTCTTTGGGTGAACACATATTGCAAGCTCTTGTGATTGGTGAAGACATCTACATGAACCCCATATAAATAATGATGCCAAATTTTCAAAGAAAATACTACTGCCGCCAGCTCAAGATCATGGGTTGGATAATTTTGTTCATGCACCGTCAATTGCTGAGACGCATAAGGTATAACCTTACCATGTTGGATAAGAACACAACCCAAACAAATATGTGACGCATCACAATATACCACAAACCCACTAACCCATTTCAAAGTCAAAATCAGAGCCGATGTAAGTTGATCTTTCAAAGTTAAGAAGCTTTTCTCACATTAACTTCACCACACAAACTTGTCCTTCTTTTGAGTCAACTTGGTCAATAGAGACGCTATAGAGGAAAATCCTTCAACAAACCTTCAATAATAACCGGCTAAACCAAAGAAACTCTGAATATCTGAAGGAGTCAACGGTCTAGGCTAATCCTTCACCGCTTCAGTTTTCTTAGGATCAACCTTAATGCCATCATCGGACACCACATGACCAAGGAAAGCAACTTCTCCCAACAAAAACTCACACTTGTTAAACATGGCATACAATTTCTTCTCTCTCAAAGTTTGAAGAACCAATCTCAAATGATCCATATGTTCTTGGTCACTACGAAAGTAGATCAAAATGTCATCAATGAAGACTACCCCAAAATTATCAAGGAACAGTTTGAATACCAGATTCATAAGATCCATGAACACCGCCGGAGCATTATTCAACCCAAAAGTCATCATCCGAAACTCAAGGTAACCATAACGAGTCTGAAAGGTCGTCTTGGGAATGTCACACTCTCTATTACTTTCAATATTATAAATGCACCCCTTACAAATCATCTTCTAGGCTTTGAGGTAAGAAATAAACCGACCCTTATCTACGGAATCACTACCCTTCCATTCCAACACGGGTTCATTGGGAACTTGAAATTTAACTCGCCTAGTCCTACAATCAATCAAGGCATACGATGCATGCAACCAATCCATCCTAAGAGTAATATCAAAATCATACATCTCAAGTTCTACGAGGCCACCGGGGAACACTTTATGCAACACAGAGACAGGAAAACCCCGTTACACTTTTCGGGAAACAATAGACTCACCCATGGGAGTATACACCGAATAAGGTTCCCTTAGAGTTTCAAAACTCAAACCAAATTTAACAGCCAACAGAAGATTCACAAAAGATAAATTTGCACCCGGATCAAGTAAAGCATAAGCATCAAAATCAAAGACTTTTAACATACCAGTCATGACATCCGAAGCTTCCTCCACCTCTTGTCGGGCATAAAGAGGATATAATCGATTGTTCCTTGGAGCACCACCAACCGGAGCTTTTGGCGGCCCTTGACCACCGGGAGACACCTGATCCTTCTTAGCACCCCTTGGACATTCAGAAATTTGTGGTCCAAACCACTACATCCAAAGCAAGCACCCGAAGCCCTCCTACAATCACCCAAATGATACTTTCCACATTTACGACAAAGAGGAATCCGGGGACCACCCCCAACTTGTGCCTTAGGAGGAGGCACTTTTGGATTAAAAATCCTCATATTAGAACCTTGGCCTTGATGGAATCGGCCAAAACCACCACCACTTTTGGAGTTGGAGAACCTACCATCAAACTGGGCCCTCTTAGCTTCATTGACCCTTCGCTCCTTAAGCTTTTCGCCTTCAATTTGCTTGGCATATGTCATGAGCCTAGAGATTTCCAAGTCACGGATGAGTATAGCGGTCTGACACTCCCTCACCACCAAATCCAAAACACTCGAAATAAATGTGTGCATTCTTGCACGGGGATCGAATACAAGAATTGGAGCATAATTAGAGAGCTTAGTAAATTTGAGAGCATAGTCCCTCACGGTCATTCCACCTTGCCGAAGATTGATGAACTCAATCATGCTGGCTTCCCTAAGCTCAAGAGGAAAGAAACGATCAAGGAAAGCCATTTTGAACTCTTTCCATCCAACTTTGACATATGCAACCCGTTCAACCAACCATTGGCCATACCACACTTGGGCCACATCATTCAATTGATATGTAGCCAACTCGACTTTCTCTTCCAAACTCACCCCCATTATAGTCAAAATCTTAGTAAGTTCATCAATGCTTTTTTAGCATCTTCATCCACTTTCGAACCATAGAACTCCGGAGGGTTCATCCGAGTGAAATCCCTCACCCTAGAAGTCGGAGTACCAATATTTACAGGATTGATTAACCTAGCTTGGTTAGCCATGACTTGGCCCAATATGGATACCATATTTCTAAACTCAGCATGAGATACTTGTTCCTCTACCGGTGCCCGAGGGGCTTGTTCCTCAAACTCGAGAGCTTGACGGGGGAAGGGTGCTCTTCTGTGAGGCATGTTCTGAAAGAGCAACAAGAACCAAGAGTTTAGGGAATCTCATAAACAGTACAAAGCATGACACAAGAGATAATGAAGTGACAAGTTCCTAAAACATCGCCATAGCCTCTCACTCATAGGTATGGCGCATATCACACCTATGAACGAGACTCTAAGTGTCGCGGCATGTTGGACTTCAAGGATCATTTACTAACCTAGGGCTCTGATACCATCTTTGTCATAACCTGAAAGGGGGTCTAGATGTGACATGGCAAAGGAGAACCCGAAAGTCCTCGATCAAGCTATTATAGCATCAACACACACATCATCAATTCAAAAGCGCGAAAAGATAAACACATAGCACATAATTCTAAGGGAAATGTGGCTTTGGACTCACATTATGGGGATGTTGCCGGGAATGGGATGAGCATGAATCACATAGCACATAACAAGTATTTCTAAGGGGCGGGTAAGTAGGACTCATGTTACGGGGGCACACCGGGGTCATGGGGCTTTCCACATAAGCACATTCTTAATATTCACAAGCCCATAAACATAATTATAAGCATAATCGGAATATCATTTCAATAAACAAATCCCAATAGTCATAACATCCCAAATAAGAATAATACAACGTGCAAGAGTTTAATATGTCCAACATAGCCTCTACTTAGATAGAGCGGGGCGTCGACATAATCCAGGATCACCCTCAAGTCATGAAGAAAGAAAGTAAAGCAATACAAGGAAGAGGAAAGTAGATGTTGCCATTGGACAAAAGGGCTCACCACAAGTAATTAGCTTCAAGGAGATCACTCGTCGTTCAATGGTAGATAGAGGTTGTCGCCAGTTCCTACATGGTTAGAACACGTCGACAAAAGTATGGGTTAGCACAATAAAGCACTAAGTATGCGGGCATGCAAATGTGTGTACATGAACCTATAACACCTACATGGCAAGGGCACATACATAGAAGAGAATATAAGAAAGACCAATATATCAATATGCCATGATGAACATGATGCATAAAATGTCATAATGCTTATAGTATAGAGGGGAAAGAAAACATTGTGTAGATGGTTATATGGATCCTCAGATGGTAAGCCTGAGAACAACCCTCTATGCTACAACATCTACGATAAACCACTTGATATGATGAACTTGGTATATAGCAATAGTGTAGGTAACATGATGGCTCTGTAACAAACATTAAAGTTGGATCAAGTCCATATTGATTCCACCCGATTACTCTCGCTTGCTAAACTAGTGGTGTTTGATTTCTCACCACTTGTGGAGGTTGTGGGTCTTGTTCATGTAAGTCAAGTGCATTATTCATAACATTATTGGTGTTGTCTTGGGCCATTCTCTTTAACATTCATTATAACTCAGGATTATATGTTCTTAAGGGATTTCCTTGACTGGTTGTATTGGGCATGCACTACATCTGTATGATGAATAAGAAACAAAAATAACAAAAAATGTATAAAATACAAAAATAAGGATTAATCTCTAATTACTCTAACTAAACCAATCTAAAAGTTGTATTTCTCTGCCACAACACTAAAGTTTGATCACACCCAAATTACAAGTCCTAATTGAGATATAAGCTATCGTTGTTCAAATATAGAACCTAACAATGGTTAGGATCTATCCCATGAGGAATAGGTATAGACATGGAGTAATCAAAGACACTTTGACGAATTAATCAACTTCTTTATAGGGGGGGAGGGGGGTTATGATGGTATAATAATAAGTAAAACCTATTCTAATGTCAATCAAGATGCAAGTATTATGAAATAAGTTAGAGAAGATAACTAGGGTATTGTGTTCCCCATGAATTTCTATGCAGTATAACCTCTTAATTATAACCTTTTCTAGTGTGTAGCATGAAGAATTAGTAAGTTATGTTCACCTAAGTCCTTAGGCCAGCAAATAGATGAATTTCATCATGAAACTTGGGTTGTCTATAGGTGTCGTATTACTAACCCTTACCTTGGTCCTAATTTAGCTACCCCTTGGATTGTTCATGCAAATTAGATGCGTTTAATCACATCAAATCTTGTTATTTATCTATTTTTCCATTCATTACCCCCTTGGGATGGCGAGTAAGAATAAGAAGAGTTCTAATATTGGCAATCCATTAAAAAGCAATCAAAATAAAGAGATAAATAATAAATGCATGCACACTTTCCAAGGATTATGAATTATTCCATTTTTTCTTTGTTAATTCTTTATGGTTCTCATAACTCTATTTGTGGATTTTGTTGCTCATGTTCATTGTATTGAAAATATTATGATTGATGTTTACATAGTTAAACACTTATAATGATGATTTAAAGAACAAAAATCCAAAATGTCCACATAAATTGCAACACAAAAATCCAAATGTAAGAACAAAGTGTTTTGGTCTCCCAAAACTCAAAACATAAACTCAAAACTTATAATAATGTGTATTGTATGTCATAAAATAACTAAAAAAACTATTTATAAATATACGAAACCAAATCCTAAATAAATTAGGAAAACTGGATTTGAGATGAACCACGAGCCAAAGTACAGTCCGTGAATGATTCCACGGCTCGTGGTCAGGGTATCATAGACTGATTCTTTGAACCTTTGGGCCAATTCATGAAACTTAATCCATGACTCATAGTTTGGACCACAAGTCGTGTTCTCCCTCATACTGTGGTATTCTAATGTTTCTTCTCTTCAAACCAAGAACAAGATAATTGGTTGTGCAACAATCTATGACCTATCTTGTTAATTATTAATCTAACTTCAAACAATTCCTTACTTCTTTGGATCAAAACCTTGAACATCCATCTACAGCTCATGGATCAGACTATGACCCATAGAAGGTCTTGTACATGGCCAAAACTCTGCAAAATCAGCAGTCTTCAAAAACAACTCCCTGCAACCTATAAAAATGACACAAAACACAAATCAAACATACTAAAATTCGATAGAGAACATTCAAAAATCAACATTTAAAACATCAAAAGTGTCATATTTTCACTGCATATTAGCTAACTAATCCATACCCATAACGACATCAAAATATAGCACAGTCAATTCAATTAAATTTGCAAAGGTTGGGTGTTCATTAATTAACACCGTACAACCAGGATAAATGAGACTAGCTATAGTTGAGTCGCCAACTAGTGTAGAAACCTCAAGTGACCGCTATAACAATTCAGGTCTCATGTCAAGCTTACCAGCAATAAATGGATTGATATATAAAAATGTAGAGTCAGGATTTATCAGTACATCTGAATATGCCGTTGAATCATGTCAGCCTGTGAGTGCATAAAAGCGGTTCTGGCCACTAGTAGAACCTAAAATGTCTCCTCCATCTCTCCCCCTACCAGGACCCTGAGTAGATTGTGGATCTGGTTGGGGAGCACGCATTGTAGATGAAGAGGTTGCTATAGTTCCTGAAGGCTGAGTTTTTGTACCTCTTCCTAACCCCAAGAGCTTATTAATAAAATATCTTTTTTTATCAATAATAGTAACATGCACTTGAACCCTTTCTATACTGCCTAATGTAAAGTGTACTGCATTGTGTACATAGAGGAGCCCTAGTTGACAATATCAGTTTTATGCTTGGCAATAACTCGGATCTTATATTCTTTAGAAGTTGCTTCATTTTTGCAGAACACTCATGTCGACGGCTCTGAGGCTGACCTAAACTCTACCCGAGTCCTAACTGAATATAACAATCAAATCGCTTTCCCTGCATTTGTGGTAGGAAACTACCTACTGGCTAAGGTGGATATCGATGAAGTGGGGGCCTAAAATCACCTTGTGGCTCCCTATAATACCCCATACTACAAGCCCTCTTATTGTGATCCCTATCTTTGCAGGTATCCCAAATCCAATAAGAAAGGTCCTCCGTAGCCTGAGTGAAAGCTTGTTTGCAGGGAATATCTACATCATCATGTAAATATGCTATCCTATAGTGTTTAATCAGATGATCCGCTAAACTATACATATAATGATGAACTCTAGCATTCATGGTACGTACAATATCTGGTGTATACCTAGCCAATGAATTGAACCTATGGTTATACTCTCTTACGCTCATATTCCTCTACCTCAAATAGATAAACTAGTCAAGATGGACCTCCTGAACCTATCATGGCAAGTAATGGGCTAGAAATGCCTTAGATAAGTCCTCCCTCTTTGCTGGCAAAGTATCAAGCTCTCTAGATCTCTCTCACTCCTCACACCACAAGATGGCTATATCATGTAGTTGAAAAGAAGCAAACTCCGCAGCTTCAGTGAGAGACACATGCATCACCCTCAATACTCTATATATATGGTCTATAAAGTCCTGGGATCCTCAGTGTAACTGGATCACATAAATACTAGAGGGGCCAAGTAAAGGAATTTTCATACCTTCGAGCTTTCTGTTCAATATCTTCTAGCGTCTACTCCCACTTCTAGTTATCTCTCATTAATAAAAACCATCCCACCCAGTAGTTGAATTGCCAACCTCATCCTCTACTCCCCAGTTTCTAGTAGGGGAACAACAGGTGTTGGAGGGCCTGAATCGCTACTTGCCTCAGTTAATGTCACGACCCAAACCTAGGGACTACGCATTACACTATGAATGGAGGACCCGAAGGAACTCTAACAAGCCTCTTAAGTGTACATGGAACATCCTTGGTTGCGAAAGCATAACAACAATAAGCAAGTAGCAAATAATTCTAGGGGAAGAGGGACTTTGGACTCATACTATGGGGATGTTGTAAGGAAGAGAATTAGGATGGATCACATAACAAGTAAAGTCTAAGGGGTGAGTAACTATGACTCATGCTATTGGGGCAATTAGGGTCTTAGGACTTTCATCACATCCATACAACAAGCATTCAACACATATAAGGGAATAAGGGACTAAGGGAGTCTTTCATAATACATAACATAATAAGAGTCAAGCTCCTAACATACATAGCCAAATATCCAAAAATACCTCTAATACAAATGGAACGGGGGCCAAGACACTCGCAAGCTCACCCTCAAAAGATTGCATCCAAAAATAGACACATCTAAATAAAGCATGAAAGTAAATTGATATTGTCCTTGAAATGGAGGACTCACTAAGAGCAATCTTTAACCGTTCTACTTAGCCCCGTGGAGGAGAATGATGAATAGAAGCTCTGGTCTCTACATGGTTAGATCATGTAGGAAAAAGAGTTTGTGTTTGTATATTTGAATGTGCTAAGTATGCAGGGTACAAATGCAACAAGAAAACATAATTTGTCCATAAATAGTATACATAATCATATTCAATGGTTGTAGGCTCAATGTGACATGAATGGTAAATGCATAGTAAAGACATTCATGAAAGATCACTAAACCAAATAACATGACATACATAGGTGGGAAAGGACCGTGATAGACATGTAAGACTAAGCGAGCTACTACTTGGAATTTTGATGTTCACTTTACATCGGACATGGAGTGGTCTACATTGCCAAGGTAAATCGAACACTATCCTTATGGCATAAGCTTTTCAAAAAATTCTACCACCTTATGACATAGACTTTATAGTGGATCTCACATGATGTCCATACCTTATGGCATACCCTTTTTGGTAGATTCAATAATTATCCTTACCTTATGTTATTGCTTTTTCGGTAGGTTCAAGCCCATATAGAGAACCAATCATAAACCTATGGTGGAAACATAGTTTAGGGATAATGAGAGACTATCAAGGTTCGCTCTATGCTAGGTCACAATCCCACACAATACTTGAAACTTAGTTATAGTCATATTATGCATAGTCTCAAAACATCACAATTTCATACATGGATTAGGTCATCAAACATAGTTTATAGCATCAAAGATAAGGCTTTACATAATTCTTATTATTCATATCATGCTCATGAGCTCATAGGATATTTGTTAGCCCTCTTATTAGTCTCCACTTGCATAACATACATATCTTGCCACAAGGCATTCATTACTTGAGAAACTTCGCATACATCTTTAATCAAATCATAGTGGTTGCATATACAAAAACTTAAAACCATGTAAATCACAAGTAAATTCCATGACAGGTGGGCATCTACTGATTTTTTTATTTTCGCACCCAATTCATAGTTTACCCTTTTACACTGCACTCGTATGCTTCCTTTCCCGTTTAGTGTGATTCATTTGCAGCAGCCACCCTCAACTTAGGTTTTTGGCCTAAGTCAAGGTGCACAATATCAAACCTTTGAACTGGGGCCACTTTTTGGGTAGCCACCCTCAACTTAGGATTTTATCCTGAGTCGAGGTACACAATATTCAAGGAAGGACCAGGGCCAATTTCAAGATTTCACAAACAAAAAGGTTTGGTTACTCAGGTATTTACAAAGAAAGGGTACATATAAGGTTCAAACATTAGGAACAAGGGATACATAATGCATTTTAGTTGGTCAATTTAGGCTAAGTGAACTAATTTACAACAATGGCCTAAGATCCTTTCCTAACCAGCTAACCTGAAGTCTCAGTCAAAGTAACTGGGCAAGTTCTAGATTGAAACACATTATAAGATTCATGCAATAACGCTCACACACATATTCCACTGAATACACTATAATTATAGACTCTCAGATCAAGCATTTTATGATAATTAAGCCTAACTTCTCAGAACAAACACTATTAAACACTGATTTGTACATGGTTGTCATCAAACTACCTTACAACACATCACAAAAAAAACTGAAATGTATCATTTTCATAAAATTAACATATGCCACAGATATTAGAACAAAATGCCACTAATACTACATATACATCCTAAACATCCCGGTTCAACAGAAAGTAAATGTCCTTAGGGAAAGAACACATGACAAAAAACCCTTCAGACGCAAAAATTGGGATAGTTATATGTCTTTGCTACTCAGACTTCACCGAGACCTATAACTACCCATACCTTATCAAAAAGGTTTTACAGTATCCTCAATGCAACAAAATATATCAAAGTAAGGCATAGGGGTCAAAAGAACATATCTAGGAACCTAAGCGTCCATGTGTGGCTGTGAGTAACCATCCTTAACCTGCTTTGTGGTATCCTTAGTATCTAAAGCATGTCCTGATGGTCCAGTACCCCATACCATCTCATGTACTCTCGCCTGCATCCCCATCTCGTCTGTAATCAAAGCTCACATGGAAGTCGCTACCTGCTCCCTCTCTACTCTCTCTGTCTCTCATCTCAGGGCATCTGTATCATCATTCTCTAGATGAGGCCTCTTCTCGAGGGCGTGGATTGGTGGCTCCTCAATAGCAAATAAATCAAAAAATGCCTCAATAGTAGTGTTAGGCGTAAGAAACACAAGTGGTGCTGCTTTTATTATTCTCATTTCGGGATGCAGCTACTGGATCTCTATCCAGATGACTATCATATTAGGAGTCTGGGTCAAACTGAGGCTCTACTCTACCCGTCTCTCGAAAGCATCTATGTGGACATGAACTATTGTAAGCCTCTCCTCTAAGAGGCCACAACATGCTCTTGTGCGTGCTTCTCAGACTCTAAAATGGCCTTGCAAACCCAATGCCTAATTTGCTATGACAACTGAGTCAACTAGGACTCAGTGCAAACCAATTATTGCACCAAAGTCTGGATAGATGTCTTAGACATTTATACCATGATTGCGGAGGGAAATTATATGGGTGCGACCTCTAGTGTAGGAGTAGTAAAATGTGGAGTAGGACCCATCTCTATATTAGCCTTTATCTATAGGGGCCACTCAATCTCTGGAGCAGTAGTAGTCAAATATTAATGAGGCTTAGTCGATAGCGCTGTGGAAAACATCTCTGGTAGGCTCACTAGTGGTTGTGGTGCTTGTCGGAGGGCCACCGGATTCTCATCAGCCTTTATCAGGCTGAAATTAAGTATTCTATGAACCTCAATCAATGTGTCCACCTAGTGTAGTACCTCCACTCCCGAAGCTAGCCATATTCAATAAATCAAACACAGGAAGGGAATTGAGGTAGACCTCTTCAAGGCTCGCTCATGTATCTCCTCGGCTATCAGCCGGGCACAGTCAATACCATAACCAGCAATAATGTTGGCAACCAACACTGAGCGATATAGAGTTAAGGTATTATCAGCATTGGTTGGTTGGATACATGAACGAACTACAGCCCACCAAAACATGTAGATGAAGCTAAGTAATACCTTCATTATCGCCACTGATATAGAAATATAGTCAGGGTCCTGGACTTGCTTAACAATATGGTTGACAATCTATCTCATCAAAATGGTCTTAAGGACTGTATCCCTAATCAATCCCTAGTCCCTAGTCTGCCTCAACTGATAATCATACTTACCTGCAGAAATAGGGGCCTAGTAGTGGGGACCAAATAGAAATCGATGGATGGTGGTCTCAAATAACTTGATCGGTACTTCTCTCATCATCGTCTATATGATCAAGGGTTGTGTGAGGAATCTCTACCCTTTTAGGGTAGAATCCACAATGGTAGCAGCATAGGAGGCATAGAACTTAAGAACTATCATCGAGGAATACTTCCTCGATGGAGTTGTTAACCACTCTGACTACTAGCGGGCCATAGTGTCTCAGAGTCCAAGGGTACTATCAATCCCAATAGTGATTATCTGGGGCTCTTCAAATATAGTGTAAGCCTGTCAACCCTGCTCATCGTGTTGGAGATTATCTCAGTATATGCATTGCATACCCCATACACATCATCTATTTGTAAAATCATCTAAAGGCAAAGGTGGTACTGGTGGTGCAAGGGTGGACTCTGCAGCCTCAGAACCTGACTTCTCTCTTAAGTCAGAGCCATCTCTCTCATCTGATCCTAACTCGGACCCCTCACCAGAGGAAGTCATCTCCCTCATCAAACTAGGGAGGTTGAATAACTATAGTCAGTGTCTCAGTCGAAGTTGTTTATCTAGCTGTCATCCGAGTTTGTCATCGCTTGATGCCCAATTCTAGATATACACCAAGCTCCTCTACTGATCCACTAGCCTCAAAGTCTGTAGGCTCATTACAGAGTCGGGTGTATAGGGCCCTCTATCTTATCACGCTTGGGTGCGAGAGCCATATCACCTAAAATCATATAATTATGCAAACCCATAAGTCCAATGAAACAAAGATAGAAAACAAAAGTTACAAAATTAAGTCAAAGAAAAGGCTATGAAGGCTCACCTATGGGGCACAGGGTAGACTATGGGTCATAGAATGCCTTCGGAGGTAGTAGGTCACAATGTTCAAGTTACTAGAAATGTACCTACGAGACTAGTTATGGCTCATAAAAGAAACTATGGGTCATTGGCTGAGTTGTAAGTACTATTCCAAGATCCTAATAGTACAGTCTTAGAACCTACAAAACCATGTTATAGGCTATACTTCTAAATTATTACCCGTGAATGGTTTCATCTGATGAAATACTTGAAAATCCCAAGCTGTTAATCTCAACCTATAAGGGGCAACTATGACTTGTGGACAAATCCACAAGCTGTAGAAGACCCTCATGCTGTTGAAAAATAGAAAAATAGGTTTTCCAGGGTGACCCAGCGATTCCATTAATCAATATCAACCAAGAGATCAACAACAAGGTATATTAAATTTATTGGCATCGAAGCAACTTTATGCACTCAATGATCCCTAAACACATTTTCACCGAGTTATCCAATAGCCCACATGTATGAATCACTAGTTTATCCCATCAACCATCAATTCAACATGCACATGTTACTTCAACCACCACTAGAAAAGTTATGTAACATGTTATCATTCAACACACACAATCACATTTCAACGACAATAAAATAGTTCCATATATTACTGGTGACAAGTAATTTCATGATTTCAATCAATGGCATAAACATATTTCATGAAAAATTAAACCAATTTCATCATCCCAGCATGTGATTCATATACCACCTTATCAGTTTTATCAATATCCATAATTCAAACTCGACTGACTAGGTAGTTTATGAATTCATTGCAATTTTAAAAAGTATATTCACAGTTCAAGATTAACATGATTAATCAAGTAGTTTCAACCCCATAACACACTTCATTCACTAGTAATAGCAATTAATAGGGTATAAATACCAAGATAAGAGAACCCTATTTATGTCATTTGTGTCATTGTGTGACCGGAATTTGGCTAGAAGTTTGGTCAAAAAGGATGGTGGTGGTCGAATGATGGCTGGACTTTTGGGGAAAAAGAAAAGGCATAGGGTATATTAGGGAAATATTAGGAAAGTGGGGAAAATTTTATCTGCCCCCCTCCCCTTCGTTTTATTTCACTAGTCAGGTCGGGTTTAAATGGGGTTCATACCCCATAAAACTCCAATTACGGGCCGTAAGATGTTCTACAACTTGTAAGACCTAGTTTCGTGGTTTCAAAACCCTCGATTTAGGTTTGTGGCTGCTACAAGATGTCTTACCATTCATAGATTGACCTACGGCCCATATGTTGCCTTATATGTGCCAGCCAACACTTGGTAAAATTTAGGAACCTTACCTGGGCTCACGAACCCCATTCACGGTCTGTAGTTTTATGTAAATGTCGTAAAGTTGGCTCATGAACTTAAGTGCATAAATTATTTCTTACTGGAATGGCTATAAGCTTAAGTATACAGGTCATGGTATAGACCACGACCTATGGAACTAGTCATAGAACTAAATTTTCTTCTCTTTGAACTCTAGTTTGTTGTCTTACCCTGTTCCTAGATGTGCTCAATTCAGCAAACTATTACCCTATAGTTTCCCAGTCTGTGAGTCCAAAGTTTCTACCTAAAACAAGAAATTTAAATTATCTACAAGTTCAAATAGCAAAAATTAAAACATAAGAGTTACAATAGATATCTTGGGTTTCCTCCCAAGTAACGCCTGATTTAGTGTCACGGCACGACTTGAACAATTTGGTTACTCAGACTTCACCAAGTTCCCACACTTCTATCTTTATCTCATTTGGTCTCTTCATCGACTAATAGATATTGAAGACAACTTCTTCATCATCCAACCTAAACTTGAGTTGACCTAATTCCATGTCCACTAGGGCTCACCCAGTGGCTAGGAAGGGTCTTCCCAAGATTATTGGGACATTGAAGTCAACTTCACAATCTAGGATCACAAAGTCTATAGGTAATATGAATTTATCCACTTTACCTAGAATGTCTTAAGTATCCCTACAAGCTTCTTTACCATCCTATCAGTCATCAACAGCTGCATGTTTATTGGAATAGGGGCTCCTAAGCCTAACCTCTTAAACACTACAAGAAGCATTAGATTGATACTAGTGCCTAAATCACATAATGCCTTTTCAAAGTTAACATCTCTGATGGTGGAAGGTTTGGTGAATGCTCCCAAGTCCTTTTTTTTATACACCAAGGACCTTGTTGCAATAACATTACAATGTTGAAGATCTTTGGATAGCATTTGGCTCACCGTCCTCTTTGGGGTTAAAAGGTCATTCATGAACTTGGCATACCCGGGCATCCTATCTAATTCCTCAATGATGGGAATGTTGATAGTGTGTTGTCTCAACATGGAGATGAATATTAGAACTCGATATTCTCATCCTTTTTCTTGAGTCATTAAGGGAATGGTGGTGGAGGCCTAGGTATGGGATCCAACTTCTTTTGCATCAGCACCCCCATCGCTTGCCCCATCCTTGGCACTAGCATCCCTTGTCACCGCATACTTGCTCTCTACCATCTCCTCATGAACCTCAGTATCATCAATCAGCATTGGTGGGTCTATCACCTGTTTGCCACCTCATGTAGTCACTGTTATGCACTACCCATCATTCTTTTGATTCTGTATTGTATTGCTTGGCAATGTACCCTTTTGACGCTGGTTCAACTTTGTAGACATCTAACCAAATAGTTGCTGAAGATGCTTGATAGCAATAGAATGAGACTCGATCTTTTGATTTATTCCTAAGATATCAGCTTTCATCATCTTCAAGGTCTTATCCTTGGTGTCATCCTCCTTCAACAGCTTATCAAACATCTCCTTGACGTGCGAACTTCCAGCCTTAGAATCACGATTATGTAGTGGAACATAATGACCATTTTTGTACCCATATCTATGACCCCAATTGCATCTCTATCTTAGACCCTATTCCTGTCATAATAGCCTCCTCGATTATTATCCTTGAGAGCACTGTCCCTGTTAAAGTTTCGATGTTGGTTCCCTTGACTTGGCGTCAAAAGTCTTAGTTGGAACCTTAGGCATTGGTCTGGAAACCTCTCATTTGATCAGTCACAAAGCTTGAATCTCTCTCATAGCAGGGCTCCTCATACATAGGTGCACGCGGTGGCTGGTGACTCACTGCAATAACTCTTACTTGGGTTTGCTTCATTAGCAAACCCATATTGGTACTGATCCGAGCTAGTTCTTACAAGACATCTTTATTAATCCTAGCTTTCTATAGATTGGTAGTAACTGCAAAAGAGCTTTTAGTAGTGGATTTTTCTCTTGAGCCCCATGCATAATTCGTCATTGCCATCTTCTCCAACCGCTCAGCTACAATTGGAAAAGTGCAATCCAAAAATGAGTCTCCTATGATAGTTTTAGCAAAACAACTAGGCCATTTTCATCTAAGGCCCGATAGAGAATTTCCACCAAGGCATTATCAATGATCTTGTGATCAGGGACACTCGTCAACATTTTATAAACCTCTCCCAAGTAGTGTAGATAGAATCACTAGGTAATTTCTCAAAGTTATTGATCTGAACGACATTGCAAAATTTGGCATGGGTGACCTATTCCTCAACCGGCACTCTAGGAGCCATTTCCTCAACTTCTGGAGCCGTACATAGAAAGGGAGCTCTTCTTGGAGGTATTTTCTGAAAGAACGACAATACCAAAGTTTAGAGGCATTATCAAGATCTCATAGCACGACATAAGGGAGAAATGAAGTGAGATAATTTCCTAGAACGTCATCATAGCCTCTTGTTCATAGACATGGCGCGCATCACACCCATGAAAAAGACTCTAATAGACGCGGCATGTTGAACTCCAAGGATCATTACAAACCTAGGGCTTTTATACCATCTTTGTCATGACCCGGATAGGGGGCCTAGATGTGACATGGTGAAAGAGGACCCGAAGACCCTCGAACAAGCCATCATAGCATCATTACACATATCATCGATTGGGGAACGCGGAAGATAAACATGTGGCACATAAATTTCTAAGGAATTGGGGACTCAAGCTCTGGGGGTAATAACGGGAACGGGACAAACATGCTTGCACATAGCATATAGTCATTCGCAATACCCAATCATACAACTCGTAGCATAATAAGAGAGACATTATCATAAATCAAGCTAAATAGCATCGTATTACATAACCAAATATCCGACATACAAGACATCGTACAGGAGTAAAGATGTTTATCCACAATGCCTCTACATAGATGAGCGGGGCCTCGACATGTTTGGGGCTCACCCTCAAGTCAATAGAAAATAAATACATGAAAATAAAGAGGTAGATAGATGGTGGCTATTTCCCTTGAACAAAAGGGCTCACCACTAGCAACTCTTCAACAAGATCTCAATCATAATCCGGTAGAATGTAGATGTAACCCTTGGTCCTTACATGGTTAGAACATGTAGACAAGAATATGGGTTAGCACAATTAAGCACTAAGTATGCGGGCATGCAATG
>JBCEWC010009895.1:0-18233 GCA_038996855.1 Solanum aculeatissimum
AACCCTTAGAGCTTATGTGCTACATGCTTTAGCTTCCGCGTTTCCAAACCGATGATGAGTGTAATGATGCTATGATGACTTGATCGAGGGTCTTCGGGTCCCTTTTCGCCATGTCACATCTAGGCCCCCTATCCGGGTCGTGACAGCCAACCTAACACCCAATATAGCAAATCGGTGCACATCCTTCACTATCTCCTTCTTCCCTTCATCCACATCCGACACACTTCCCATAGATAGCCAACTAAGGGGATCCTCCACAACGTTCACCTTGTCGGGATTATAAAGAACACTCATGTCATAATCCGTGAGAAGTTTCAACCATCTCCTTTGTCTCAAGTTAAGATCCCTTTCGGTGAACACTTATTGCAAACTCTTGTGATCGGTGAAAACATCCACGTGAACCCTATATAGATAATGTCTCCAACTCTTTAGAGCAAACACCACCGCCGCCAATTCAAGATCACGGGTCAAAATATTTTGCTCGTGCACCTTCAATTGCTTTGACGCATTAGCTATCACCTTGCTATGTTGCATAAGTACACAATCCAACTCAATTCATGAAGCATCACAATACACCACATACCCATCTAACCTATTGGGCAAGGTCAAAACAAGATCCGGTGTGAGTCGATCCTTCAAAGTCTAAAAACTCTCTTCACACTCACTTGACCACACAAACTTAGCCTTCTCCTGGGTTAACTTAGTCAATGGGGATGCAATGGAAGAAAATCCTTCGACAAACCTCTGATAATAACCCGTTAGTCTAAAGAAACTTTGAATATCCGATGGAGTCAATGGTCTAGGCTAATCTTTCACCGCTTTGGTTTTCTTAGGATCAACTTTAATACATTCACGGGACACCACGTGACCAAGGAATGCAACTTCTCCCAACCAAAATTTACACTTTCTAAATTTGGCAAACAATTGCTTCTCCCTTAAGGTTTGAAGCACTAATCTCAAGTAATCCCTATGCTCTCGCTCACTCCGAGTGTAAATTAGGATATCATTGATGCAGACCACCACAAAATTGTCAAGGAATGACTTAAATACCCGATTCATGAGATCCATTAACTATAAAAACCGATCCAAGCTTAGGTGACTCACCCTCCACATCTCTGACCCTTATAATATGGTAGATACACCCTTTACAAATCATTCTTCGGGCTTTGAGGTAGGAAATAAACCGACCCTAACCACGGAATCACTACCCTTCAATTCCAACACCAGTTATTAGGAACTTGAATTTGACTTGACTAGTCCTACAATAAACCGAGGCATACGAGGCATGCAACCAATCTATCCTAAGAATAACATCAAAGTCATACATCTCAAGTTCTACGAGATCACCTGAGAACACTTTATGCAAAACAGAAATAGGACAACCCAGATACACTTTCCGAGCAATGATAGATTCACCCATGGGAGTGTACACCAAATAAGGTTCCTTTAGAGTTTCAGGAATCAAATCAAACTTAACAGCCAATAGAGGAGTCACAAAAGATAGATTTGAACCGGGATCAAGTAAAGCATAAGCATCAAAATCAAAGATTTTTAACATATCAGTCACGACCTCTGGAGCTTCCTCCACCTCCTATCAGGCATGAAGAGTATAGAACCTGTTGTTCCTGGGAGCACCCACAATTTGAGCCTTCGGCTGCCCTTGACCACCGGGGTCTGCTTGATCTTTCTTTGCACCCCGTGGACATTCAAAAATCTTGTGGTCCAAGCCTCCACACCCAAAGCAAACACCTGAAGCTCTCCTACAATCACCCACATGGTTCTTCCCACACTGTTCACAATGGGGAATTCGTGGACCACCCCCAATTTGGAACTTAGGAAGAGGTGCCCTTGGGTTAGAAAACCTCACATTTGAACCTTGTCCCTGTTAGAAACGACCAAATCCACCACCACCCTTAGAGTTGGAGAACCCACCATCATACCGAGCTCTCTTAGAGTCGTTCACCCTTCACTCCTTGAGCTTCGCACTCTCAATTTGTTCAACATAGGTCATGAGCTGATAGATATCCATATCCCTAATGAGCATAGCAGTACGATATTTTTTCACCACCAAGTCAGAAACACCCAAAATGAACTTGTGCATTCTTGTACGGGGATCAGCTGCTAGCATAGGAGCATACTTTGAAAGCTTAGTGAATTTGAAAGAATAGTCCCTCACAATCATGCTACCTTGTTTGAGGTTGATAAATTTGGTCATCTTAGCTTCCCAAAGTTCAAGAAGGAAGAAACGGTCTAGAAAAGTAGACTTGAATTCCTTCTAATCAACCTTAACATCTTTCGTTCTCTCTACCAACCGCTGATTGTACCACACTTGAGTTACATCCTTCAATTGGTAGGCAGCCAATTTGGCCTTCTCCTCGGAACTAACACCCATAATAGTCAACACCTTCATGAGCTCATCAATGAACTCTTGGGCATCCTCATCACTCTTCGAACCAAAGAACTCCAGAGGATTCATCCCTCACCCTAGAGGCTGGAGTGCCACCATTCATAGGATTCATTGGCCGGGCATGATTAGCCACCCCTTGGGCCAACATGGATACCACATTTCGAAACTTAGCGTGGGTCACTATATCCTCCACAGTCTCACGAAGGGATTGTTCCTCACGGACAAGAGCCTGTCTCGAAAGGGGAGCTCTTCTGGAAGGCATTTTCAGAAAGAGCAACAAGAACACCCTATTTCAGGAAAATCTTTCATAATAGCTCAAAGCACGACATAAAAGGACAATGAAGTAGAGAATTCCTAAAACATCATCATAGACTCTCACTCATAGGTATGGCGCGCATCACACCCATGAACAAGAATCTAAGTGATGCAGCACGTTGGACTCTGAGGATCATTTATAAACCTAGGGCTCTGATACCATCTTTGTCATGACCCGAGAGTAGGGCCTAGATATGACATGGCGAAGGAGAACCCAAAAGTCCTCGATCAAGATATCATAGTATCATCACACTCATCATCAGTTCGGAAGCGCATATAATAAATTAATAACACATAAATCTAGGGAATTTTGGGGCTTTGGACTCAAGATATGGGGATATTGTCGGGAATGGGATAAACATGAATCACATAGCATATAGCAATTACGTTCTAAAGGGCGGGTACGTATGACTCAAAATATGAGGGCAAGCAAGGTTAGGGACTTTCCACATAGGCACATTCCCGAGCCAATCATGTCATAATAGCATAAGTGAAAATGGAAGCATAAAAAAATATCATCACTTAACATAGATAGCCATATCATTACAAGTATCTTATAGCATAACCTTCAATAGAGTCGATATATCCAATATTGCCTTTACATAAGATAAGACAGTACCTCGACATATTCTGGGCTCACTCTCACGTCATAAAGTAAAGGAACATAATATAAGGACAAAGGTAGATGAAATTGGATGTTGCCCTTGGAATATAGGGCTCACCAAAAGCAACACTTCAAATTCTTCTAAACATCCAACGGTGGAAAGAAATCGTCTTCGGTCCCTACATGGTTAGAACTTGTAGACAAAGAGTATGGGTTAGCACATAATAATGCACTAAGAATACGGGCATGAAATGCATATGAACATAAGCCTACGACTACGCTAGATGGCAAGGGCACATACATAGAAGGAGAATATAGGAACGGATAGTATACCAATATGCCATGAATCTGTGATGCATGAAATGCCATAATCCTTATAGTACAAGGGATGTGACCATAACCTACATCCAAACTCATGTGAGCTATAACATGAACTTTCCCGATGAGGCCTCCCATCAAATCGGAGAAGATTACTTCCCAAAGGTAATCTATACCAGACCTTACGACCCGATCATTTTGGTGTGATGGCTACCTTTCTTACGACCTGGTCATTTTGGAAGGATTTCCATAACATATCATGTCATATCATATCATATCATAACATATCTTATGAGTCTCCCATTTCGATAGCATAACCTTTGTTGGCACATAGTTTCAAGAAAGGAGTGAGACATTTGGGGATAGTCCACTTACTACTCCAATCCCTCTCGGTACTAAGTCGCCATCCCACAAGAATACGTATACATATACATACTTTCAAAATGGAACGGAAATACTTCATATTATAATCATGCATACTTAGGCTTAAAGGCCAAATCACTTGCTTTACTTTCATGCATAGTTGCCAAAGGACAAATACATTTCAAATCATGCTTCATTGGGCTAAAAGGACAAATACAGTTTCATGTCTAACTTCATGCACAAGAGTAGATCCATACTTGTCATATCATATCATATTGGTGTAAACACACATGGTTGCTCAAAGAGTCATATCATCGATATTATGTGATCACATTCTTGTCATAACCCATACTTGTACCAAATCATAGTCATAACATATTTGGGACTTAGCCCACATCATAATTTCCTTGAAATCCATGTTCATGCATGCAAATGCCATAATTGATGATGAGGGTAGCATGGGTACTATAATTCATAGTTTAAATCCAAATCAAGAAAAACCCATAAGAAATTCATAATTAAATCAACACTTAAACGTCAATTTAACATTTACCCATGCATAAATTAAATAGTAAGGGGACATACATACATGTATCATCTTGAATCAAAGTAATTCATCAAATAGGGGCTTAATTCATCTTAAAGGTATTAAATAATAACAGCCCACACTTCAATTGCACTAAATCATTCTTAATTAAAAAGACCCATGTCAAGAATAATCATAATTTTTCAAAAATTGAGAAAAAGATTTTGGTCTTCATAGTTGAAAGAGAAACCATGAATCAAACTCACATTCTTTGAATTTAACAAGAAGATTGAGAAGATTTTGATGAAGACTTGAATTTCCTCCAATTTCAAGCTTGGTCTTCAATGGTGGATGAGAAAAAATTGAGAGAATTTGGGAGAGGAATTGAGAGCTTGGAAGAATTAAAAGGGATAAGGGTTCAATTTAAGGGTTTTAGGAGACTTTAGAAAGGCTAAAACGACCCTAGAAATAATTAAAATTACCAATTAACCATTCATGAAACGGAGCAATTAACTGAAACAGTCACTAACGGAAGCATCCACACGGTCCGTGTAGTGGTTCACGGACCGTGAACCCTACCGTGTGACATCACTTGGTTCATGCCTTGGCTTGAAATCTTAGACAACTTTTTGGATCACTTCACGATAGGACTCACGGTCCGTGAAGCTACACACAGATCGTATAATGGTACATGGAGCCTCACTTAGTCTGGAGTCCTGGCCCTGGGGTCTCATGAGTCTCTGGACCACTCCACGGGGGCCTTCACAGATGATGAGGCATCACACGGATCGTGAAGTGGTCTGTGAAGCCTTACTTGGTTCCGGACTTGGTCCCTCACCTAGCCCCATTTTTTAGATCAACCCACGGATGCCCCTCATGGTTCGTGATCCTTCCCAAGGCTTGTGGACCCTCCCGTGTAGCCCTTCCTTAGCCACTTTGACCCTCCCTTTCCAGAACACTTCTATACACGGGCAGTCTCACTGTAATGGCCATAACTCCCACATCCAAACTCCGAATTGAGAAAAACTAGTTGTGTTGCGAAGATAACTCAAAGATATTCATTTATATAGGTCATAGTCCATACAGTTCATGTCGTACCAAGAGATAGAGTCATTCAAAGTCAGTCTTCCTACACGGTTTTATACAAAACTCTTCCAACACGATTCCTTTGAATATGGTCACTTAAATAGAATCTATGATCATCACTCCATAGACATAACAAGTTCAAAACGAACCTTAATCCACAAGTAAGAAGTTTGAGAATTTTTGGGTTTTTACAATCGCTGTAGAGGATGCAAGGATTAAGAGCAGTTTTTTTCTGAATGGTAAGGCGAAAAGCAATGGAAGTTAGTGAGAAAAAATAGGAAATGTGATGACCTTTGAAGAGCCACAAAAACTGTGGCAGGAGATAAATTGGAGGAAAAGATTAGGCGGTAGTTCTTTTTATAAGATGATGATGTCAGTTGTATATAGGCACACCGATTCTGAAGAGCCACAAGATTTGTAAAAAGAATGAAGTGGTACTTTAAGGTTGAAGATGGAAAAGTGACACTTGTTTGCCGAGTTTTTGAAATGAAGGGAAAAGGTAGTTCTTAAAATGTATAAATTAAAAGGAATCCTGGCCTGTGGTTGTGCCACGTACCAGATTTAAAATCCTCTTATATATATATATATATGATATGATATGATATGATATATCATATGATATGATGGTATAATATTGTGGTATCTTGTATTGTATGATAGTGTTTTAATAAATACAACATATCAATAGATTATTTCATTATCTATAGTTATATAATGTCAATAATTAAAAAGTTGAAAAATAAAACTACAAGAATGTCATGATCCAAAATGAATCGCAACTAAAGAAAAATGAAATAAAGTGAAAATACAATCATATAACATAAGAAACTTTCCTAAACTTAGAGTAATGAGTACAAGAGCATTTAAGTATAGTATTGAAGAGTAAAATACAACTGTCTCAAGGCAAATACAAAGTTTTCTCATAATATCTAATACA
Source organism: Solanum aculeatissimum (assembly GCA_038996855.1). Lineage (NCBI taxonomy): Eukaryota > Viridiplantae > Streptophyta > Magnoliopsida > Solanales > Solanaceae > Solanum > Solanum aculeatissimum. The sequence goes on from JBCEWC010009895.1 coordinate 6,557, forward strand.
TAGTCTGAAAGATAGAAATAAAAGGAAATTCCAAAGATCTACGATGACTGAAAGTCTGAGCCTCTTCGTAAGGATCTGAGTGATATCTAAATACTTGGGTGGAGTGATCACCTACCTTATCCTGAACCCTGTGTACGATCTGCAGGGAGGAAACAAAGTAAGGTTGAGTATACTGAAATGTACCCACTAGGTTCAACTGACTAGTAAGAGAAATCAAACAAGTATACAATAACAAAGAATCCTAGCACCTGCATCACAAGGTTAGTACATAATAACATAACCGAAGATAATAATAAATATAACAATAGACAATGATGCAATACATATGAAATGTATTGATGCAATGGCATGGTAGGCCATGAATAAGGTGGAATCACGATCGTCACAGGGTCAATGTACATATCTATCGAGATGAAGCTACTATATAGAAACCGGGGGCGTTATAGGCCACGTACTCGAACAAGTCAGGGCGTCGTAGATCTCAGATAGTACAAGTACAATATATGATGTGTGCATGCCAACACCAACATATATAATTATGGTATGTGCATACCAATGCCACAATAGGGTAATATATCTGCATACCAATGCAACAATGGAGTAAGATATGTTCATACCAATACAACAATAGAGTAATATATGTGCATATCAATGCAATCATAGAGTAAGATATGTGCATACCAATACAACAATAGTGTAAGATAGGAGATGGCTCATACATAATGATAAATAGGGAAAACAATCATAGCATCATAAAGGCTAGATCAAGACCATCAACTAGTAACACAAGTCCATCAATAAGCCATATTAACATCCTTTTCTTATCAATGATCAATTCTTAACAAATCTAGACTCTGCAAGTCACGAAATATGTTTTCAAATCCCATAATAAGTTGTAAATAACACTAACTTTCCACAAAACCCCTTCAAAGGTATAACAAATCTCACATTATCATGGTAATCACCAAAGTACTTTATATCTCAAGTATTAAACTTAATTTGTCGATAAGATCCACAATCTACTCAAATTTCAGCATAACCAGATCCACATATCCATCAAAATACTAACATAACAAGCCATTTACTCATGAATAAATCTACATCTTCAAATACCACATGATTTACTCAATTACTCAAATCTAGTCCTAAAAAGGTTAGTTGAACCTACCTTAGTGCTGAAACTACACTCGGACAAGCTTTCAATCAACTCTAGCCACCAAACTATCCTCAAATCAACCAATCACTATCAAAATCAGATATTACGAATCAAGAGGAGCATTTCGATATCCATATTGACATGGTTTAGGCTTAGGAGGAAAATGATCAATTTTAGGGCTAAAAGTTGAAGTTCCTAAATCTGAAAATTGACATTAAATCGAGTTCTACAAGAAAAATAAAATTCATGGGTGAAAATCTCACTAAAATTAAGCTTAAATCGAAGGAAAAATTAACATTCAAAGTTTGACATTCATAGTCTAAAAATCACCTTGAAGCTTCTTTGTGAGCTCCAGATCTTCATTTAGGATATCTCTAGGGGTAGGCATAGCTTCTTTGGAGATTTAGGTGCTTTTTTCTTTTATTTTATTTGTTGTAAGGGGAGAGTCTCCCTTGTTTATTGCTTTCCTAGACTAAATGCAATGAGAGGAGTCCTCTCTTAGGTTTTAACTTAGGTTTTTTTGCATCTTTTAATTATGGGGATGAGTTGGCTGACTTTAGTAGGTGGGTTGACTTATGAACCACCATAGGATGGAGGTAAGGTTTATGTTCCCCTCCTTTGTACTTTTGCTTATTTTTTTATTTATAATAAGGCTTGGGAGTGTGTGGCTCAACCCCTGAATGTGTATGAGGGTGGTGTCCTCTTGGCATAGATTTGTTCCCTATTAAAAAAAATAGTCTAAAAATCTCTAATTTTGGACATTGAAAATCTAGAATTTTAGGATGAAATCAAGCTAAATCTTAAGTAAAATGATAAATATGATGTTAAAACACTTACCCAGTAAAATTCTTCAAAAATCTTCTTCTAAAATTGCCCAAAAGCTTGACAAGTTCGAAAATAGAGTAAAAATAGTGTCTCTCAAATTTAAAACAACCCAGGTGTAAAAAGCTCTCCGCGATCGCGGGTGGGGTCCTGCGAATGCAAAGGAAAAGGATCAACAACTCAGCGATCGCGAAGAACAACTTGCGAACGCGGAGAAAAAAAGGTAGGGGGTCACTCACATGCTCCAATACTCTAGAACGCGGAGCTTCGCAACATCAAGACCTCTGTGAATGCGAAGAAGAGATGTCCCTGCATCAACAAACAATAAAAACCAGCTACCAAGTCAAAATTTCCTACTCAGAATGGACTCCTGAAACTCTTCCGAACTTAAAATTACACAAAATCCATATGTATCCATACTATAAAAAACGATGAGAACTGAACGGAATCATCAAAAATTAATTTCAAGGCCTCCTCGCCACATTTTCCAATCTGACTCGATAAAACTAGTTTAAAACTCTAAATACCAAAATTGCCCTCGGCAACTCCAAAAATTATTTCGAGACTATTCCTAGCGTTAGTTTCACCATCCAAAACTATTAGAACTATCAGAATTTTGATTCGAGCTTTCGAAGTCCGAATGTTAACCAAAGTCAAACTTTGGTCCCAAAAATAACTAAAATCACAACTTTGAGCCTAAAACCGTCATTTTAACTCCAAGTTCAGTTCTGAACTTCCTGTAGTTCAGTTTTAATATTCTAGAACTAATGAAATCGATAGATCCCTAATACGATACTAGAAAATTAGAATGGTACAAAAATTCATTTTTTCAATAACTTAAGCTTCCAAAAAGTGTCAAAACTCATATTTACCATTTTAAAACTCAGAATTTCAGTTTCAATCATTCAAATAGTTTAAAATAGGCCCAAAGCAACTTACGAAAGGGTAAAATAGTAATTTTCATAGATAAGACAAAAAATGATCAACCAGGTCATCACAAAGAAAAGTAAGGTAATGAGGTAAAGCGAGCTACATTAAAAAGATAGGAAAAGAGATAAAATAAAATTATATTAAATGTAAAAATTCTCAAATATGCCATTGAACTTTGAGAAAGGGCTCATTTATACCATCCATTAAAAGTTTGGTTCGTATATGTCATTATCGTTTAAGAAAAGACCCATCTGTAATTTTATTTTTTTAACTCCAACTTTACAAAATCACTTAGACAACTTTTATCATTTTTCAGTCACAGTATTGGATCAAATGTATTATTTTTGCTCCTTCTTCAAGAAAACATGAAAGAAACTAAGAATTCCACATTTTTAACTTCTTCAATTCTTCATTGAATCACCTCAAATTTCAAGAGTAGCATCCCTCCAAGCTAAATATCAAAATTTAATATCTTTTGAGCTCAAATGCAACTTAACTCAACAAGACACACTAGAAATTTTTTTCAAAATTTCAACCTCATTTAATGGTAGAATTTTCTTCATAACTTCAAATCACTTCAAATTTTAAATATAGACTAAAGAAATACTAGGAAATAAGAACCTACTATCAAAAACACGAATCAAAGTAGATTTTTGAGATTCTGAGGCTAGTTTATTTTTTTGAAATATTCTTTAGCCTATATTCAAAAAGAAATTTAAAAAAAATAAGTTTTGGTATCTAGCTCAGACGGACGCTACTATTGCAATTTGAGATATAAACTATAGTTGATATATGCAGGCCCTGAACATATCAAGTTTTTTTATAGGCATGCCCTCAACATATCCTCCAAGGTTTGTATCGTTTCATCTACCTAACCATCATTCTGAGGGTGTAAAGCAGTGCTAAGGTTCACCTTTGAACCCAAGCCTTTCTAAAAAGACTTTCAGAATTGGGCAGTGAATTGAGCTCCCCTATTTGATATGATGGATAAAGGAACTCCATGCAATATGATATTCTCTCGAATATACAATTGGGCATAGTCCTCTGCCGTGTTGGTAGTCTTTACCACCAAAACGTGGGCTGATTTAGTCATCTTATCAACAATCACCCATATCGAATCATGTTGTCTGCGAGACCTCGATAAGCTTGTGATGAAATCTGTATTGATTATCTCCCACTTTCATTCAAAATTTTGGGATACTTTGTATGGCCTTTGGTGCTCAACTTTTACTTGTTGACAGTTTGGGCACTTAGAAACGAAGTCTGCAATGTCTCTCTTCGTCCTACTCCACCAATAAATTTCTCTCAAGTTGTGACACATCTTGGTAGACCCTGGATGGATAGAATATCTAGAGTTATGAGCTTCTGCTATAATTCTTTATCGAATACCATTAACACTTGGACACATAATTTACTTTGGTATATCAATACCCCTTCTCCCCCTTTGACGAATGCCATCACTTTCTATTTGTGTACATCTTCCTTTAATTGGAGTAAGATGGGATCTTGGTCTTGCTTCTCCTTCACCTCTACTACAAGGGATGATATAGACCCATTTTACACAAGTAGTTCACCTTCATCAGATTCATCTAGTTGAACTCCTAATCGTGCTAGCCTGTGCACCTCTTTGGCCAACTCTTTCTTCTCTCCTTCCATATAAGCAATGCTTACAATAGAAAACCTGTCAAGAGCATCAACTATCACATTAGCTTTACCTGGATGGTAAAATATGCTCATGTCATAATCCTTGAATTACTCAAGTCATCTCCTCTGCCTCAAGTTAAGCTCTTTCTGGGTGAAGACACATTTTAGGCTCTTATGGTATGTGAATACATCAATATGTGATCCATATAAGTAAACTTTGAGTGTAAACACCACCACACCCAATTCTAAGTCATGCATCAGATAGTTTCTCTCATGGCTCTTAAGTTGTACAGAAGAATAAGCTATGACCTTACTTCTCTGTATCAGAAAATATCCCAATACCACTCTATAAGCATCGTAATAGACCATAAAATCATCAGTCCCCTCAGGTAGAGTCAACACTAGTGTCGTCATTAATTTGATTTCCAACTCTTGAAAACTCTTCTCACACTCATCGGACCACTAGAACTTAACTTTCTTCTGAGTTAGCTTAGTCAATGGTGAGAATAGAGAAAAGAATCCCTCAATAAATCTATGGTAGTAACTAGCCAAACCCAGAAAACTTTTTATGTCAGTTGGAGAAGTGGGTCTAGGCTAGTTCTTAATTGCCTCAATATTTTGCATATCAACTAGAATACCATCAACCGAAATAATATGGCCTAAAAAAGCCACGAACATGAGTCAAAACTCACACATGGAGAATTTTGCATACAACTCACTATCCTTACGTGTCTGAAGAACAATTTGAAGGTGACCGACATGCTCTTCCTCATCTCTAGGGTACACCAACGTCCTCAATAAATACAATCATGAATATGTCAAGGTACTATTTGAATACTCTATTCATCAAGTCCATGAGGGCGACAGGAGCGTTGGTCAGTCCAAAGGACATTACTAAAAACTCAATGTGACCATATCGAGTTCAAAAACCCATCTTTGAAATATCACATTCTCTCACTTTCAACTGGTGATAGCCTGACCTAAGGTTTATCTTAGAGAAAATAGTGGCACCCTGAAGTTGGTCAAACAAGTCATCAATCCTTGGATAGGGATATTTGTTCTTAATGGTCACCTTATTCAACTGGCGATAATCTATACACATTTTGAGGGAACCATCTTTCTTTTGGACAAATAGGATAGGAGCACCCCACAAAGAGACATTAAGCCTAATAAATCCCTTCTACAAGAGATTTATCAATTGCTCTTTTAGTTCTTTCAAATCGAGGAGAGCCATTCTATATGGAGAAATAGAGATAGGCTGAGTATCGAGGAAAACATTAATCCCAAAGTCGATCTCCCTATCAGGAGGGACTACAGGCAGATCATCAGGGAAGATATTAGGAAACTCATTGACAACTAGAATTGGCTCAAAAGGTGGAGACTCTCTATCATAAACCTTAATTCGCACGAGGTGATAGATATATCATTTAGAGATTAGCTTACTGACCCTAAGGTTGGATATAAACTTACCCTTAGGAACTGCAAAATTACCTTTCCACTTAATAACTAGCTCATTCGAAAATTGGAATTTGAACGTCTGAGTTCTACAGTTGATAGAGGTATAACAGGCATAAAACTAGTACATGCCAAGGATCACATCAAAGTTAACCATCTCTAACTCAATCAAATTCGTAAGAGTATCCATGTGATAGATGGATACTACGCAATCTTTATAAATCCTTTCAGCTATGATAGGCTCACCAGTAAGAGTAGAAACACTAAAGGGCTCAAGAAGACATTCAGGAAGGATCTCAAACTTACTAGCCACATATGGAGTCACACATGATAAAGTGGCACCTGGGTCAAGCAAGGAATATATATCATAAGAAAAGACTCGAAACATACCCATGACAATATTTGGTACAACTTCCTTATCATGTTGATTGCCCATTGCATATAGATGATTTGTACCCCTGCCCATATTAGTAGTGGCACCTCTCTGATTACCACTAGATGATGGTATTTCCAAATACTGAGCTTTATTACCTCCCTCACCCTGCCTTCTCATTGAGCACTCATTGTAGAAATGACCAGTCTGTTCATACTTATAACAAACATATGTTCCCTCATGGCACTCACCTAGGTGGAGTGCCTTACTTTCCACATGATGGTTTCCCCTTCAAACCTTGAGTCACACTAGCTTGGGATTGAGAACCCTAAGGTCTAGAATTTTGATAGCCCTGAGACTTCTGATCATACTTATTATTCGAAGCTGGTGCACTTATTGAAGATGGTGCATAATTTTAATACCTCTTCTAAAAGTAGGACCTCTCTCCCTTACCTTGATTATGCTGGCTAGACTCATGCCCTACTGATTTAGCCTTCTTGCTCAAATTCTCCTCCCTATTCCTCTTCTTATCCTTCTCAAGTTATTACACATAGACCATAACTCTAGATATGTCCATGTCTGGAAGCAGCAATGTCGCTTTGCACTTCTTTTTCACATGCTTGCCCAAGTTAGATATGAACTTTCTCATTCTAGATCTCATGTCAGGGACCATCTCTAGAGCATACCTTGATAGTTTTATGAACTTGAGATTATATTCTTTGAAAATCATCCCCTCTTGCTTCATGTTGACAAACTCTTCAACCTTCATTCCCCTAAACTCTCGTGGAAATAAGTGATCAAGAAAGACACTCTCAAAATCATCCCAAATAGCAGGCTCAACATCCTCACCTCGACTCTCTTCCCATTGATTGTACCAAATATTTTCCACATCCTTGAGTTAATAGGAAGAAAGTTCAACTCCCTCAATCTTAGTCGCATACATAGCTTTCAACACCTTCCACATCTCATCAATAAAGTTTTTGGGGTGTTCCTCAACCTTATACCCTGTGAAGACTGGTGGGTTCATCCTTAGAAAATCTCTAAGTCTCATTGCAACAATTGTTTCTTAGGAGCTAGAACTAGGAGCTTATGATCTTCGATTCCTACTCTGAGCGGCTACCAATTGGGTGAGCATAGTAATAGTTCCTCTGAAATCAGCTTCTGTAGTAGGAGCAGGTGGAGCAGTAGGTGCTTGTGGGACACCGGTGGCTCTAGCTAGTTGACCTTGACCTCTCATCTCCATTTGAGTAGGTATCTCTAGTGGGAGATTCCCAGTATTAGAGGCTGAAATATCTCTTTGGGTGGCAGTACGCTCAGAAGGCATGATCTACAAATGCGTAACGCACAAATCAAATAGATACTTTAATAGAGTTAAACTCAATCACACAAACTCAGAATATAAGAGAAGTGTAACAATTCCTAATGTCCAATAGCCTCCTGCTTATAAGGTGTAGTGCACAACACACCTATAAACAAGACTCTACTAGACATGGCTTCATAGACTCCCTAGGACACTTAAACTCTGTGCTCTGATACCAAGTTTGTCATGCCTCTAGAGGGTACCCTTGGTGTGGCCGACACTCAGAGACTATTCCTAGTCCCCAAGCGAACCACTCGACCTCATCACATTTGTTCAGTCATTCTAATAGCGAAAGATGTCAATGAATGAGTACACTTTAAAGAAATTCAATGATATAATGAAAATAAAAGGTCAAAGACCCAACAGTCTATCCATTAACTAAGTAAGACTAGTGTGAAAGAGACTAGTCAAAAATAACATCCCAACATAACTCGATAGTCTAGTCTATAAAGCCTCTAAATATCTGACTAAGTGGTGCCAATAATAGGTCCATGGCTACCTCAAAATAAAATAGAAAAACTAAACTCAAAGCTAGAAAATAAAATATGATATCCTCCGAAAGTAAGGGAGGACTCATCAATAATTTGGATATAAATAGATCCTCAACGGGGCATCTGTTGATGACCGCTAGTACCTGTCTCTGCATCAGGCCTAAATGGACGTCAGTATGTGGAATGTACGAGCATGTAAAATGGCAGAATAAAACATGTAAAGGTAGAATAACATCAACTCAAAATAGCTCAACTCAAGAAGTATGAAACTCAATCATCAAGTCATAAGTCTAAAGTAAGAATATAGTTTAGACAATGACCACCTATATACCATATAGTCCAATCTACTCAGAGGACTATCAAGGCCTATTTGGGAGTTTCTCTACCCGACAACCATCACCTATGAGCCAGTGATGATACAACAAAGCGATGTCATTGCCACATCCATCCAATACCTTGCTAGGGTAGAGGACATTCTTTCAGTGGATCCACAATAATAACATCAAGACCTCTTTTTGGGACTAAAGGGAAATATCCATTTTTATGGTTCAATCCTCTCTTATGCTGGCCACATAGTTATTGAGTTTAAGTTAGACTTACTCTTACTCAATTTGGTACTCAATACTCCTCCTAGGACTCAATATGCTCATAAGATATCAACCCTAAGGTTAGCTTATTTATCTAGTCTCATTGGACATTTGTCAACTCAACTCATCACATCAACTATCACTATTTGGCTAGGAACACTATTTTAAGGTTCAACTCTTGACTCATAAAAACCCTCTATCATGCATCATTCTAACTCATAGCGTTTAGAAATCAAAGATAGAGTTAAGACATTTAGGAATTTCATAGGCTATTTTGGCTCAATTTATATTCATGCATACTCATTTACGTGCAATATGTAAAAATAATAAGAATTCAGTCTAGGGTTCATGTAGAAAAGCAAAATAATCAATTTCAAGTATTTAATTTATAAAAGTTGTAATTCATGCAAAATTATATAGAAATATATTAGAATTTTAGAAAAACCTTCATGCAATACTTAATTCACTAACAACTCCATCAACTCGAGTTATGGGGCACAAGGAAGAATAAAATCCATATTTTAGTTAGCCTTATAAACCTGGAAATTTATGTATTGGAACAGCTTGGAGGAATTCTCAAGTTTCTCGCTTCAAACCCTAGCCCTTTTCTCCATGGAAACGTTGCTCTAAGTTGGGGGATGTGTTTTAGCATGAAAAAGGTGAACTGATATGTTTAGGGCATTATATAGGTATAAAAATGTCAAGTCTAAAATTTAAAAGGGTAGAAAAAGACCAAAATAACCCTTTAGAAAAAGCTATCAAAAACCATCTACGGGCCCATCTACGACCCATAGAAACTTCCTTGACCCATAGGGACCCTTTTGTAAACTTTTGGGTAAAATTGTGAGCTTACTGGAACATTCCACGGGCCTAATCTATGACCCATAAAAGTTTCTACGACCCATAGATAGATTCGTAAAGTATGGGGCTAAAAAACTAATTTTTAAGACTTTTTACCATGAGATATTAGATGGGTCTTACTTTAATCCACGACCTGTATGTGGTTTCGTAGAACAACTCTGCACCTAGAAGTCTCCAGTAAAATGGTCATAACTTTTGACTCTAAACTCCAAATGAGATGAAATTAGTTGTATTGAAAAGATAATTCAAAAACCTTTCATTTGGTAGGTCATGGGACATCTGGTTCTCTGTGTTCTAAGAGGTATGATCACCTAAATTTGAATTTTGCATAATCTAACACTAGAAACTCAATTTATAGAAAATTTTTGAACTCAGCTAAGTGTTAGGAGTCTCTTATGAACCTAATACGCTTATCATATTTAAGAATGATTCTCAAGACATAGGTGTCTATGAGTATAGACTTATGGGGTGTCACATTATTCTTCTCCTTATCCTCCTCCTTCTTTATCTTCTTCTTCACCTTCTTCTTCTCCTTTTTCTTCTTCTTCTCCTTCTTCTTCTTCTTCATCATCTTCTTCTTCTTCTTCTTTTTCATCTTCATCTTCTTTTTCTTACCCTTCTCCTTCTCATTCTCCTTCTTCTCCTTCTCCTCCTTCTTCTTCTCCTTCTTCTCCTTATCCTTTTCTTTCTACTCCTTCTTCTTCTCATTCTCCTTATTCTCCTTCTCCTTCTTCTTCTTCTCTCTCTTCTTCTCTTTTTTCTTCTTCTCTTTATTCTTCTTCTCCTTTTTCTTCACCTTCTTCTTATCCTTTTTCTTCTCCTTCTTTTTCTCTATCTTTTACTCCTTCTTCTTCTTCTTCTTATTCTTCTCCTCCTCCTTATTTTTCTTCTTCTTCTTCTTCTTCTTCTTCTTTTTCTCATCCTTCTTATTCTCATTCTTCTTCTTTTCCTTCTTCTTCTTCTTCTTCTTCTTTTTCTTCTTCTACTCCTTCTTCTCCTTCTTCTCCTTCTTCTTCTTCTTCTTCTTCTTCTTCTCATTCTATTTTTTCTTCTCCTTCTCTTTCTCCTTCTTCTTCTCCTTCTCCTTCTCCTTATCCTTCTTTTTCTTCTATTTTTTTCTTCTTCTTTTTCTTCTTCTCCTTCTCCTTCTTCCCTTTCTTATTCTCCTTTTCCTTTCTCTCCTCCTTTTCCTTCTTCTCATTTTTCTTCTCCTTCTCCTTCTTCTCTTTGTCCTTATCCTCCTTCTCCTTCTCCTTCTCTTCATTCTTCTTCTTCTTCTCCTTCTTCTTCTCCTTCTTCTTCTTCTCCTTCTCCTTCTCCTTCTTCTTCTTCTTATTCTCCTTCTTCTTCTTCTTATTCTCCTTCTTCTCCTCCTTTCTCCCCATTCTTCTTCTTCTATTTTTCCCCTCCTTTTTATTCTTCTCCTTCTCCTTCTACTCCTTCTTATGCTCCTTCTTCTTCTCCTTCTTCTTCTTCTCCTTCTTCTTCTTCTTCTTCTTCTTCTTCTTCTTCTCTTTCTTCTTCTTCTCTTTCTTCTTCTTCTTTGCCTCCTTTTTATTCTTCTCCTTTTCCTTCTTCTACATCTCCTTCTTCTTCTCCTTCTTTTTCTCCTTCTTCTTCTCCTTCTCCTTCTTCTTCTTCTTCTTCTTCTTCTTCTTCTCCTTCTCCTTCTTCTTCTCCTTCTTCATTTCCTTCTTCTTATTCTCCTTCTTCTTCTCCTTCTCCTTCTCCTTCTCCTTCTTCTTCTTCTCCTTCTTCTCCTCTTCTTTCTTGTTCTTCTTCTCCTTCTACTTCTTGTTCTTGTTCTTCTTCTTCTTCCTCTTCTTCTTTTCCTTCTTCTTCTTCCTCTTCCTTTTCTTCTTCCTCTTCCTCTTCCTCTTTCTCTTCTTCTTCTTCTTCCTCTTCTTCTTCTTCTTCCTCTTCTTCTTTCTTTTCTTCTTCTTTCTCTTCTTCTTTCTCTTCTTCTTCTTCTTCCTATTCTTATTCTTCTTCTTCTTC
>JBCEWC010009896.1:0-18232 GCA_038996855.1 Solanum aculeatissimum
GCTAAAAAGCCAAATACACTTTCATGTCAAACTTCATGCATAGGAGTAGCTCTATACTTGTCATACCATATCATATTGGTGTAAATACCCATGGTTGCTCAAAGAGCCATATCATAGAGATCATGTGATCACATTCTTTTCATAACCCATACTTGATCAAAATCATAGTCATAAACATATTTGAGACTTAGCCCACATCATATCCTTCAAGAGATCTATGTCCATGCATGCAAATGTCATTATTGATAATGAGAATAGCATGGATAACTAGAATTCATAATTTTAAATATAAATTAAGAAGAATCCATAAGAAATTCAAAGTTAAATCAACAATTAAACTTTAATTTAACATTACCCATGTATAGATTAAAGAGTAAGGGGACATGCATACATGTATCTTTCTTAAATAAAAGGGATTCATTAATTAGTAGCTTAATTCATCTTGAAATCATTAAATAAGAACATCCCACACTTCAATTGCCCTAAATCATTCTTAATTCAAAAGACCCATTTCAAGAAAAATGATAATTCACCAAAAATTGAGAAAAATGATTTTGGGTCTTCATGGTTGAAAGCGAAACCATGAATCAAACCCACATACCCTGAATTTAATAAGAAGATTGAGAAGATTCTGAAGAAGACTTGAGTTTCCCCCAATTTCAAGCTTGGTTTTCAATGATGGATGAGAGAAAATTGAGAGAATGTTTGAGACGAATTGAGGGCTTGAATGAATTAAAATGAATTAGGGTTCAATTTAGGGGATTTAGGAGAATTTAGAAAGGTAAAACGTCCCTAGGAATAATTAAAATTACCATTTAGTCATTAATGAAATAGAGAAGATAACTAGAACAGTCGCTGACGGAAGCATCCACACGATCCGTGTAGTGGCTCACAGACCGTGAACCCTACCGTATGGTTTGACTTGGTTCATGCCATGGCTTGGAATCTTGGAAGACTTTCTAGATCACTCCACGATAGGAAACACGATCCGTGAAGCTACAAATGGATCGTACACTGGTACGTGGAGCCTCACTTAGTCCGTAGTCCTGGACCTCGAGTCTAAGTAGTCTCTGGACCACTCTATATAGGCTCTCACGGACCGTGAGGTGGTCTGTGGAGACTTACATGGTCCCGAGCCTTGGTCCACCTCCTATCCCACTCTCTGGATCAACCAACGGATGCCCCTCATGGGTCATGAGTCTCTATATGGCTTGTGACTCCTCCCATATTCCCCTGCCTTAGCCAACTTTGGCCCTCCCCTTCCAGAACACTCTTGGCCACAGATAGTCCCATCGAAATGGCCATAACTTCCACATACGAACTCCGATTTGAGTGAAACCAATTGTGTTGCGAAGATAACTCAAAGAACTTCATTTTGATAGGTTATAGACCACATAGTTCATCTCGTACCAAGAGATCTAGACATTCAAAGTCAGCACTCTCTACAAAACTTCAAGCAAACTTAACCAACGCGATTTCTTTGGACGCGGCCACATAAGTAAGACCCATGCCGGTCACTAGACAACCTTAACAGGTTCCATTAGACCTTAATCGACCACTACGAAGTCCAAAAACGTTTGGGTCATTACAGCCAAGGGCCCCTCTCTCCTTACAAGCCAAAAGACTTGCCCAAAGATGCTAGCTACTCCAAACAACAGACCATTCCAACTTCCCAATAGTGGAAAACCACTCTCCTGCAAACTCCACACTCTTCATCTCCAATACCTACCACCCATATTTATGTCACTCCAGCACTATCTCCAAGTGTCACAACCCAGAAGTGGAGCCTAGATGTGACATAGCGAAGGAGAACCCGAAAGTCCTCCATCAAGCCATCATTACTCATATCATCGATTCAGAAGCACAGAAAGTAAACACATAACACATAATTCTAGGGGAAACGAGGCTTTGGACTCAATCTATGGGGATGTCATTGGGAATGGGATGAACATGAATCACATAGCACATAGTAAGTATTTCTATGGGGCGGGTAAGTAGGAATCAAGCTATGGGGGCATACCTGGTTAGGGGACTTTCCACATAATCACATTCCCAATATTCACAATCCCATAAGCATAATCGAACATCATTTCCATAAAAATTCCCAATAGTCGTTATATCCCAATAAAGTATAATACAATGTACAAGAGTTTAGTGTGTCCAACATAGCCTCTACAAAAGAAGAGTGGGGCCTCAACATAGTTTGGGGCTCACCCTCAATACGTAAAACAAGAAAATAACTAATATAAGGAAGATAAAAGGTGGCTATTGCCCTTCAACAAAAGGGCTCACAACAAACTAGCAACTCCAAAGATGTCACTCGTCGTCCGCCGGAAGATAGAAGTCGTCAGCAGTCCCTACATGGTTAGAACATGTAGATGAAAGTATGGGTAAGCACAAAATATGTACTAAGTATGCGGGCATACAATGCATATGAAAATATAGTAGGACAAAAAGAGATGACAAAGGGACAAGTGATACGAAAAGAATGGACATAGCCAAGGGGAATATATTATAACAATATGACATGCCATGATGCATGAAATGCAACCTAAGATCATATTTTAGCGGGGATGTGATTTCAACCGACACCGGAGGAGACCCGAGAAAGCTATAACTTGGATCCGGACTACTTGTCGGGTAGGTCCCTAATCATCCTTCAATAAGGGGAAACAAAAAAGTCATCCCATCTTGGGAGAAATCCCATGTTGGCACATGGTTTGACGGAAAGGAGTATGGACCCTTAGAGATAGTCCACCCCATTAGTAATCCCTCTGTACTAAGCCTCATCCCACGGGAATACATATATATATCCATGCAAGCTTTTCAAAATGGAGAGAGTTGACATTCTTTTCAAAATCATGCATCATAGAAAAACAAAAACATGATCAAATCCATATCCATACTTAGGCTACAAAGCACACAAGAATTTCCATGATCATTTCCATATCAATGCAATAAGAGTAGCTCATCTACACATCTTATCATATCAAGCCTTTATAACATATCAAAGTGGTACAAGCACCCATTATACTCAAAGAGCCATAACAAGAGACTAAATGACCACAAGCCTTAACATATCATATCATAACAAGAGGACCTTACCATTAACAAGAGTTTCATCATAACCATTCTTCAATGCATATGCAATGAATGAGAGATCAAATGCATGGGTAATAGAAGATTCAAACATTAAACCACAATTCAATAGATAATTCAACATAATTCATAATAAAACCCAATTCAAACATAATGCAATTTACCCATGGATATTAAACCATTAAAGGGACACGCAAATTGTTCCTTCAAGAAGTTCTATGTATTTCAAAAATTCAAACTCAAATCATCATTAAATCATCTAATTTCTACAACCCACACTCAATGAGATGAAATACATTAAAAATTAAAGAACCCATAATTAAAGAAAGATTAAATTCATAAATTAAAGAGGAGGGTTCTTGGGTCTTCATGGATGAAAGGAAATCCATGAATCAAACCCACATACATTGAGTTTAATCAAGAGAATTGGATGGAATTGCAAGAGAAATGAATTTCCCCAAATTTCTTCAAGATTTTATCAATGGAGGTCAAGAGAATTGAGAGAATTTTGGAGAGACTTTAGGAATTTTAAATGGATGAAAAGGAATTAGGGTTTTATTTAGGGGGTTTAGGAGACCTTAGAAAGCCTAAAAGGGGCATAGTATCTAATTAAATTACGAATTAACCATTAATAAAACGGACTAGATCACTGAAGATAGTGTCACACGGAAGGCATACAGTGCCCGTTTACAGGTCCACAGGCAGTGTACATGCCTGTGAGACTTCACTTGGTTTCGGCTTCGACTTGAACTCTCGGGGGACTTTCTAGATCACTTCACGAGGGGCCTCACGGACCGTGTAGCTGCACACGGACCGTATACTAGTTCTTGGAGCATAACTTGGTCCGGAGGCCTACCTCGAACCCTGGCCAACATTCTGGATCACTTCACGGGACCCCTCACATGCCGAGAAGGGTCACACAGACCATGAGGTTGTCGATGGGACCATACTTGGTCCATGGCTTGGGCCCTATACCCTAGGAGCACACTGGACCAACTAACAAGAACCTCCACAGACCATGGACCACAAAACGGTCCGATGTCCCACCCTTAGACAAAATTCTAGAACCTTGTTCCCAGCATACTTCCAATTACGGGAAGTCTCACTTCAAGGGCCATAACATTTAGATACGAACTCTGAATTTAGTGAAACTAGTTGTGTTGCGAAGATAATTCAAAGATATTTGATTTGATATAAAGAAGCCCACACAGTTCATCCCGTACAAAAAGACAGGACTTTTCAAAGTCCACTGCCCAACCGGCTTCACAACCTCACCAACCGACCCTTTTTGAATCCGGCCACTTAAATACAATTCATGGCTACCAAAATTCAACCACGACCAGTTTAACACTAACCTTGACCAACCATTATGAAGTTTGAAAATTTTTAGGTCATTACATCATCTCCCCCTTGGGAACATCCGTCCTCAAATAAGCTAAAACTACGGCTTGAGGTCTACAATCAAACAAGAGACACTTTAACCACAACTCATAACGAATCATGCATCATTTCAAAAGTCTTTCAAAACTTATGTCAAAACATTATTTAAATCATTTCCATGCTCATGTATACATGCAATGTCATGAAACTAAAGAATTTAAAGTATTAGGACAATTAAAGGATAAAACCTAGTACCTTAGGATTGGGTAGATTGGAAGAGATAGGGATATCGCTCCATCATGTTCAACTCTGCTTCTCTTGTTGCACTCTCCATGTCTTTGTTCCTCTAATGAACCTTGACCGAAGCTACGTACTTGTTGCGAAGCCGCTTCACTTGCCTATCTAAAATTTCAACCGACACCTCCTCATAGGACAAATTCTCCTCAACCGTCACACCCTCCAAAGGTGTGATTTCCTTAGGATCACCAACCAACTTTCTCAACATGGAAACATGGAATACCAGATGAATGGAGCTCATGTCCAAAGGTAAATCCAACCTATAAGCCACATTGCCAACCCTTTCTATAATCTCATAAGGTCCAACATACTGAGGAATCAACTTGCGTTTTTAGCCAAAACACATAATACCTTTCATGGGGGACACTTTCACATACACCCAATCACCAATATGAAATTCGAGATCTCTATTTCTAACATCTGAATATGCCTTTTGGCGACTTTGAGCAGTCTTCAATCTTTTCCTAATTAGCTTCACGTTTTCAATGGCCTCAACAACCAAGTCTGAGCCTAACAAGGCCGCCTCACCCATTTCAAACCAACCAACGAGAGATCTAAATCTCCTACCATATAAAACTTCAAACGAAGCCATACCAATGCTAGAGTGGAAACTATTGTTGTAGGAAAACTCGATGAGAGGTAGATGATCATCCCAATTTCCTTTGAATTCCAACACACAAGCCCTTAACACGTCCTCTAAGGTTTGAATTGTCCTTTCGGCTTGCCCATTGGTTTGAGGATGAAATGTGGTGCTTAACTTGACCTTAGTACCAAGTCCCTTATAAAAAGACTTCAAAAAATGAGAAGTAAATTGAGTACCACAATCAGATATAATAGACCTTGGCACACCATGCAATCTCACCAACTCTCGAATATATACGTTAGCATATTCCTCGACACTATAGGTAGTCTTAACCGGTAAGAAGTGAGCCGACTCAGTCATCCTATCAACCACCACACATATAGAATCAAATTGTCTCCGAGTACGGGGCAACCCAACCACAAAGTCCATGTTCACATCGTCCCACTTCCAAGTAGGAATTTCAATATCTTGTGTCAAACCACCGGGCCTTTGATGTTCCACTTTCACTTGTTGGCAATTAGGATATTCTGACACAAACTTGGCTATGTCCTTCTTCATACCATGCCACCAATACAACTCTCTCAAGTTTCAGTGCATCTTGGTAGATCCCGGATGAATAGAATATTGAGAATTATGGGACTCTTTCATGATAATATCCCTTAAGCCATCAACATCCCGAACACACACGCGTTCTTGGTACCGTAGCACACCATCTCCCCCTTGGGTGAAAACCTCAATCTTTCTAGCGGCAACCAAATTCTTCAACTCTACCAAGGAAGGATCTAAGTCTTGTTTCTTCTTAGCATCAACTACTAAGGAAGACTCAGATCCACCTTGAACAAGGATTCCACCATTGTCGGATTCGGAAAACCTCACACCCAACATAGCCAAACGGTACACATCTTTCACTATCTCTTTCTTCTCTTTTTCCACATGAGTCACACTTCCCATAGAGAGTCTACTAAGGGCATCCGCCACCACATTAGCCTTGCCGGGGTGATAGAGAACACATATTGCAAACTCTTATGATCGGTGAAAATATCCATATGAACCCCGTACAAATAATGTCGCCAAATTTTTAAGGAAAACACCACCACCGCTAACTGAAGATCATGGGTTGGATAATTTTTTTCATGCACCTTCAATTGTCGGGATGCATAAGTTATCACATTACCACGTTGCATAAGCACACAACCCAAACCAATACGCGACTGATCACAATATACCACAAACCCATCTAACCCATTTGGCAAAGTCAAAATGAGTCGATGTAAGCCGATCATTAAAAGTTTGGAAACTCTTTTCACATATATTTGACCACACAAACTTGGTCTTCTTTTTAGTCAACTTGGCCAACGGAGATGCTATAGAGGAAACTCCTTCAAAAAACCTTCTATAATAACCGGCTAAACCAAGAAAACTTCGAATATCTAAAGGAGTCAATGGTCTAGGACAATCCTTCACCGTTTTGGTTTTCTTAGGATCAACCATAATTCCATCACCGGACACCACATGACAAAGGAAAGCAACTTCTCCCAACCAAAACTCGCACTTGCTAAACTTAGCGTACAATTGCTTTTCTTTCAAAGTTTGAAGAACCAATCTCAAATGATCCATATTCTCTTGCTCACTATGGGAGTAGATCAAAATGTCATCAGTGAAGACTACCACAAAATTATCAAGAAATGGTTTGAACACCCGATTCATAAGATCCATAAACATTTTCGGAGCATTAGTAACCCAAAAAACATCACCATAAATTCAAAAAGTGACCATAACGACTCTGAAAGGTCATCTTGGGATGTCACACTCCCTTACCTTCAATTTGTGATGACCCGAACAAAGGTCTGTTTTAGAAAATTGAGTAGCTCCTTGAAGTTGGTAAAACAAATCATCAATCCTAGGCAATGGGTACTTATTCTTAATGGTCACCTTGTTCAATTGCCGATAATCAATACACATTCGGAGCGACCAATCCTTCTTTCTCACAAACAACAGGGGAACACCCCAAGGTGAGATACTCAGCCGAATATAACCCTTTTCTAACAAAACTTTCAATTGATCTTTCAATTTTTTAAACTCTTCTGAGGCCATACGATAAGGATAAATTGAGATAGGTTTAGTATCCGAAAGGAGGTCTATGCTAAAATCTATTTCTCTATCGGGAGAAATACTGAGCAAGTCATTGGGAAACACATCAAAAAACTCATTAACCACCGAAACTGATTCAAGCTTAGGTGACTCACCCTCCACATCTCTAACCCATACAATATGATAAATGCACCCTTTACAAATCATCTTCCTACTTTGAGGTAGGAAATAAACCGACCCTTAACCACGGAATCACTACCCTTCCACTACAACACAGGTTCCTTAGGAACTTGGAATCTAACTTCCCTAGACAATCATCCGAGGCATGCGATGCATGCAACCAATCCATCCCAAGGATGACATCAAAATCATACATCTCATGTTATACAAAGTCACCGAGGAACACTTTATGCAACACAGAGATAGGACAACCCCGATACACCTTCTGGGAAATAATCGACTCACCCACGGGAGTATAAACTGAATAAGGTTCCCTTAGACTTTCAAGACTCAAACAAAATTTAACAGCCAAAAGAGGATTCATAAAAGATAAATTTGTACCCAGATCAAGTAAAGCATAAACATTAAAATCAAAGATTTTTAACATACCACTCAAGACGTCCAGAGCTTCTTCTACCTCATGACGAGCATGAAGAGCATAGAATCTGTTGTTTCTAGGAGCACCACAAACCAAAGCTTTTGGTTGCACTTGATCAGCAGGAGCCTCTTGATCCTTCTTCATATTCTTTGGGCAATTAGAAATCTTATGGTCCAAACTACCGCACCCATAGCATGCACCCGTAGCTCTCTTACATTCACCCATGTGATTGCCACCATAATGGCCACAACAAGGAATCCGACCACCACCCCTAACTTGTGCCTTAGGAGGAGACACCCTTGGATTAACAACTCTCATATTAGAACCTTGGACTTGTTGAAATCGGCAAACCCATTACCACTTTTGGAGTTGGAGAACCCACCATTAAGTCAGGCCTTCTTAGCTTTATGCACTCTCTTTTTCTGAAGTTTCTCTCCCTCAATTTTCTCGGCATAAGTCATGAACCTTTAAATGTCAATCTCTCGAATAAGCATAGCCGTACGACACTATTTCAGAACTAAATCGGAGATACTGGAGCTGAACTTGTGCATTCTTGCACGGGGGTCAGATACAAGCATTGGAGCATACTTGGAGAGCTTAGTAAATTTGAGAGAATAATCCCTCATAGTCATACCACCCTATAGGAGATTTATGAACTCAGTCATTTTAACCTCTCTAAGCTCAAGAGGAAAGAACCAGTCAAGGAAGGTCATCTTGAACTCTTCCCACCAAACCTTGATATCTACCATCCTCTCTACTAGCCATTGATTACACCACACTTGGGCCACGTCTTTCCATTGTACGTGACCAACTCGACTTTCTCTTCCGAACTTACCCACATGATGGTCAATACCTTAGTGAGTTCATGAATAAACTCTTGAGCATCTTCGTCCACCTTTGAGCTAAAGAACACTAGAGGGTTCATCCGGGTGAAGTCCCTCACCCTATAAGCTGGAGTACCAATATTCACAAGATTAGATAGCTAGGCTTGGTTAGCCACTGCTTGGGCCAACATCGACACCGCATTCCTTAACTCTGCATGAGACACTTGTTCCTCTATCGGTGCACGGGGGGCTTCTTCCTCAAATTAGGGAGCTTGACGGAGGAAAGGATCTCTTTTGGAAGGCATGTTCTTAAAGAGCGACAAGAACCAAGAGTTTAGGGAATCTTATAAACAATACAAGGCACGACACAAGGGACAACAAAGTGACAAGTTCCTATAGCGTCGTCATAGTCTCTCACTCATAGGTATGGATACCTATGAACGAGACTCTAAGTGACACGGCATATTGGACTCTGAGGATCATTTACAAAGCTAGGGCTCTGATACCATCTTTTTCATGACCCAAATGTGGGGCCTAGATGTGACATGGCGAAGGTGAACCTAAAGGTCCTCGATCAAGCCATCATAGCATCATTACTAGCATCATCGGTTTTTAAGCGTGGAAAGTAAGCACATAACACATAATTCTAGGGGAAATGGGGCTTTGGACTCAAGTTATGGGGATGTTGCTTGTCACGACCCGGATAGAGGGGTCTAGATGTGACATGGTGAAGGAGAACCCGAAAGTCCTCAATAAAGCCATCATCATTATCACACACATCATTGGTTTAGAAGCGCGTAAAAGTAAACAGATAACACATAATTCTAAGGGAAATGGGGCTTTGGTTTCAAGCTATGGGGATGTTTCCGGGAATTGGATGAGCATGAATCAGATAGCACATAGCAAGTATTTCTAAGGGGCGGGTAAGTAGGACTCAAGATATGGGGGCATACCGGGTTAGGGGACTTTCCACATAAGCACATTCCTATTATTCACAATCCCTTAAACATATCATAAGCATAATCAAATCATCATTTCCTTAAACAAATCCCAATAGTCATAATATCCCAATAAAGCATAATACAACGTTCAAGAGTTTAGTGTGTCCAACATAGACTCTACACAAGAACAGCGGGGCCTTGACATAGTTTGGGGCTCACCTTCAATACATGAAATAAGCAAATAAACAAAATATAAGGAAGATAGTAACTGGTTATTTCCCTTGAACAAAAGGGCTCATCACAAGCTCAATAACTCTAAGGATGTCACTCGTCGTCCGTCGGAAGGTAGAAATCATCACCAGTCCCTACATGGTTAGAACTTGTAGATAAAGAGTATGGGTTAGCACAAAATATGTACTAAGTATACGGGGATGCAATTCATATGAAAATATAGTATGACCAATGAGATTGCCAGGGGACAAGCGATACGAAAGGAATACACATAGACAAGAGGAATATATTATAATGATATGTCTTGCCATGATGCATGAAATGGAACCTAAGATCATATTATAGAAGGGATATTGCCTTAACCGACACTAGAGGAGACCCAAGTGAGCTACTACTTGGATCCGGACTACTTACCAGGTAGGTCCCTAATCACCCTTCAACAAGGGAAAACAAGCAAATCATCCCATCTAGGGAGAAATCCCATGTTGGCACATTGTTTGACAAAAAGAAGTATGGACCGTTTGAGATAGTCCAACCTGACTCCAATCCCTTGGTACTAAGCCTCATCCCACGGGAATACATATATATAACCATGCATACTTTTCCAATGGAGAGTTGACATTCTTTTCAAAATCATGTATCATTAGCCAAATCAAACACATGACCAAATCCATATCCATGCTTAGGCTAAAAAGCCAACAAGAATTTCCAAAACCATTCCATATCAAAGCAATAAGTGTAGCTCATCTGCATAGCTTATCATATCAAGCCTTCAAAGCATATCAAAGTGGTGCAAGCACCCAAAATTCTCAAAGAGCCATAATAAGATGCTATGTGATCACTATCCTTAACATATCATATCATAACAAGGGTTTCATCATAACTGCTCTTCAATGCATATGCCATGAATGAGAAATCAAGTGCATGGGTAATGGAAGATTCAAACCTTAAACCATGATTCAATGGATAATTCAACATAATTCATGAACAAATCCCAATTCAAATCATAATGCAATTTACCCATGCATATAAAATCCTGAAGGGGACATGTACATTGATCCTTCAAGAATTTTCATGCATTTCATAAAATTCTAACTTAAATCATCATTAAATTACCTAATTTCTACAGGCCACTACTCAATGCAATGAAATATATCAATAATCGAAGAACCCATAATCAAAGAAAGCTTAAATTCATAAATAAAAGAGGAGGCTTCTTGGGTCTTCATGGATGAAAGGAAATCCATGAATCAAACCCACATACCTTTAGTTTAATCAAGAGAATTTAATGAAATTGCAAGAGAGATAAATTTCCCCAAATTTCTTCAAGCTTTCAATAATGGAGGTCAAGACAATTGAGAGAATTTTGGAGAGACTTTAGGAGTGTTAGAATGGATGAAAAAGGATTAGGGTTTGATTTAAGGGGTTTAGGAGACCTTAGAAAGACTAAAAGGGGCATAGGATCTAATTAAATTATGAATTAAACATTAATGAAACAGACTAAATCACTGAAGACAGGGCCACATGGAAGGCACATTGTGTTCATTTACTGGTCCATGGGTGGTGTACCTTCCCATGAGACTTCACTTGGTCTCATCTTCGGCTTAAACTCTTAAGGGACTTTCTGGATCACTCCATGGGGGGTCTCACGAACCATGCAGCTGCAAACTGACCGTGTACTAGTCTGTGGAGCATCACTTGTTCCAAAGTCCAGCCCCGAACCTTGGCCAACATTTTTCTTCACTTCACGGGACCCCTCACGGGTTGTGAAGGGTCACACGGACCGTGAGGTGGTCCGTGGGACCTTACTTTGTCCATGGCTTGGACCCTAGCCTCTAGGAGATCACTGGACCAACCCACGAGCACCAGTATAGACCGTGGACCACCAAACGGTCTGTGGTCCAACCCTTAGCGCAATTCCAGAACCTTGTTCCCAGCGTACTTCCAATTACAGCCAGTCTCACTACAAAGGCCATAACTTTTACATACAAACTCCGAATTGAGTGAAACCAGTTGCGTTGTGAAGATAATTCAAAGAGATTCGATTTAATATATAGCATCCCACAAAGTTCATCCCGTAAAAAAAAGACTTTTCAAAGAACACTACCCTACCGGCCTCACAACTTCACCAAATGATCCTTTTTTAATCCGACCACTTAAATACAACCCGCGGCTAAAACAATTCAACCACGACCAGTTTAACACTAACCTTGACAAACCATTATGAAGTTCAAAAATTTTTGGATCGTTACATCATCTCACCCCTGGGAACATTTGTCCTCGAATGAGCAAGACTATTGCTTAAGAACAACAATCAAACAAGAGACATTTTCATCAAACTTATAACGGATCATGCATCATTTAGAAAGTCATTAAAAACACATGTGAAATCATCATTTAACTCATTTTTGTGGTCATGTATGCATGCAATGTCATGAAACTCAAGAGTTTAAAGAATTAGGATCATACAACGATAGAACCTACTAACTTAGGCTTTAGTAGATTGGAAGAGATAGGGATATCGCTTCATCATGTCCAACTCCGCTTCCCACGTTGCACTCTCCACGTCTTGGTTCCTACAAAGCACCTTGACCGAAGCTACATCCTTTTTGAAAAGCCGTTTCACTTGTCTATCCAAAATTTCACCCGGCATCTCTTTATAGGTCAAATTCTCCTCAACCGTCACACCCTCCAAAGGTGTAATGGCCTTAGGATCACCAACCAACTTCCTCAACATAGACACATGGAATACCAGATGAAAGGAGCTCATATCCAAACGCAAGTCCAATCTATAAGCCACATTGCCAACCCATTCCACAAACTCATAAGGTCTGACGTATCAGGGACTCAACTTTCCCTTTTTTCCAAAATGCATGATGCCTTTCATGGGGGACACTTTCACATACACCCAATCACCAATATGAAATTCAAGATCCCTCTTTCTAACATCCGAATAAGACTTTTGGCGACTTTGAGCCATTTTCAACCTTTCCCTAATTAAATTCAATATTTCAATGGCCTCAACAACCAAATTTAGACCTATCAAGGCCGCCTCACCTATTCCAAACCAACCAATTGGAGATCTACATCTCCTACCATACAGAGCTTCTAATTGAGCCATACCGATACTAGCATGGAAACTATTATTGTAGGCAAATTCAAAGAGTGGTAGATAATCATCCTAATTTCCTTTGAATTCCAACAAAAATCCTCTTAATATGTCTTCCAAAGTTTGGATTGTTCTTTTGGCTTACCCATCGGTTTGAGGATGAAATGGGTGCTCAACTTGACCTTAGTACCAAGTCCCTTTTGAAAAGACTTCCAAAAATGAGAAGTGAATTGAGTACCACGATCCGATATGATAGACCTTGGCACACCGTGAAATCTTACCAACTCTCGAATATAGACCCTGGCATACTCCTCAACACTATATGTAGTATTAACCGGTAAGAAGTGCGTCAACTTAGTCATTCTACCAACCACAACCCATATAGAGTCGAATTATCTCTGAGTAAGGGGTAACCCAACCACAAAGTCCATGTTCACATCTTTCCACTTCTAAGTAGGAATTTCAATATCTTAGGTCAAACCACCGAGCCTTTGATGTTCCACTTTTACTTATTGGCATTTAGGACATTCCGACACAAACTTGGCTATATCCTTCTTCATACTATGACACCAATACAACTTTTAAAAATCTCGGTGCATCTTGGTGGATCCCGAATGAATAGAATATTGAGAATTATGAGCCTCTTTCATGATAATCTCCCTTAAGCCATCAACATTCGGAACACAAAATGGTCTTGGTACCATAGCAGACCATCTCCCCCTTGGGAGAAAACCTTAATCTTTCCATCGGCAACCAGCTTCTTCAACTATATCAAGGAAGGATCTAAGTCTTATTTCTTCTTAACATCAACTTCCAAGGAAGACTCGGATCCACCTTGAACAAAAATTCCACCATTGTCGAATTCGGCCAACCTCACACCCAACCTAGCCAAACGGTGCACATATTTCACTATCTCTTTTTTCCCTCTTTCAACATGAGTCACACTTCCCATAGAAAGTCTACTAAGGGCATGCGCCACCACATTAGCCTTGTCGGGGTGAGAAAGAACACTCATATCATAATCCTTGAGAAGTTCCAACCACCTCCTTTATCTCAAATTAAAGTCTCTTTGGGTGAACACATATTACAAACTCTTGTGATCGATAAAGACATCCACATGAACACCAATATAAATAATGATGCCAAATTTTCAAAGCAAACACTATCGTCACCAATTCAAGATCATGGGTTGGATAATTTTGTTCATGCACCTTCAATTGGCGGAACACATAAGCTATTACCTTACCATGTTGCATAAGGACACAACCCAAGCCAATACGCGATGCATCACAATATACCACAAATCCATCTAACCCATTTGGAAAAGTTAAAATTAGAGCCGGTGTTAGTCGATCTTTCAAAGTTTGCAAACTTTTCTCACATTCAGTTGACCACATGAACTTGGCCTTCTTTTGCGTCAACTTAGTCAATGGAGATGCTATATAGGAAAACCCTTCAACAAACCTTTTATAATAGCCGGCTAAACCAAGAAAACTTCGAATATCCAAAGGAGTCAACGACCTAGGCCTATCCTTTACCTCTTTGGTTTTTTTAGGATCAACCTTAATGCCATCACCAGACACCACATGAGCATGTAAAGAAACTTCTCCCAACCAAAACTAACACTTGCTAAACTTGGCATACAATTGCTTCTCTCTTAAGGTTTAAAGAACCAACTCAAATGATCCATATGTTCTTGCTTACTACGGGAGTATATCAAAATATCATCAATGAAGATTACCACAAAATTATCAAGGAACGGTTTGAACACCTGATTCATAAGATCCATAAACACCATCGGAGTATTAGTCATCCTAAAAGATATCACCACAAATTCAAAGTTACCATAACTATTCCGAAAGACCATCTTAGGAATGTCACACTCCCTCACCTTCAATTGGTGATAACCGGAATGAAGATCTATTTCTGAGAAGTGAGTAGCTCCTTGAACTTGGTTAAACAAATCATCAATTATAGGTAATGCGTACCTATTCTTAAAGGTCACATTATTCAATTATTGGTAGTCAATACACATTCGGAGAGACCCATCCTTCTTCCTCACAAACAACACGGGAACACCCCAAGATGAGATACTCGGCCTAATATATCCCTTTTCGAATAAATCTGTCAGTTGATCTTTCAATTCTTTCCACTTCTACGGGGCCATACGATAAGGAGGAATAAAGATAGGTTGAGTATCCGTAAGGAGATCTATGCAAAAATTAATTTCTCTATCGGGAGGGACACCTGGCAAGTCCTCGAGAAATACATCAGAAAACTCATTAACCACCGGAACCGATTCAAGCTTAGGTGACTCACCCTCCACATCTCTAACACGCACAATATGATAAATTCACCCCTTACAAATCATTTTCAGGTCTTTGAGCTAGGAAATAAACTGACCCTTAACCACGGAATCACTACCCCTCTACTCCAACACAAGGTTCATTAAGAACCTGAAATTTAACTTGCCTAGTCCTACAATCAACCGAGGCATATGATGCATGCAACCAATCCATCCCAAGGATAACATCAAAATCATATATCTCAAGTTCTACAAGATCACTGGGGAACACATGATGCAACACAGAAATAGGAAAACCCCGATACACTTTCCGAGCAACAATAGACTCACCCACGGGAGTATATACCGAATAAGGTTCCTTTTGACTTTCAGCACTCAAACCAAATTTAACAGCTAACAGAGGAGTGACAAAAGAAAAATTTGCACCCCGATCAAGTAAAACATAAGCATCAAAATCAAAGATTTTTAACATACCAGTCAAGATGTCTGGAGCTTCCTCCACCTCTTGCCTGGTATGAAGAGCATAAAATTGGTTGTTCCTAGGAGCACCACCAACTGGAGCGTTTGGCAGCCCTTGACCACTGGGAGCCACTTGATCCTTCTTCACGTTATTTGGGCAATTAGAGATCTTGTGGTCCAAACTACCACACCCATAGCAAGCACCCGTATCTCACCTACATTCACCCATGTGATTACAACCACAATGACCACAACGAGGAACCCTGGGACCACCCCTAACGTGTTTCTTGGGAGGAGGCACCCTTAGATTAACAATTCTCACATTAGAACCTTGGCCTTGTTGAAATCGGCCAAACCCCGTACCACCTTTAGAGTTGGACAACCCATCATCAAACCGGACCCTCTTAGCTTCATGCACTCTCTTTTCCTTAAGTATCTCTCCCTAAATTTGCTCGGCATAAGTCATGAACCTTGAGATGTCTATCTCCAAAATAAGCATAGTCGTTCGGTATTCTTTCACAACTAAATCAGAGACACCAGAGATGAACTTGTGCATTCTTGCACGGGGGTCGGATACAAGCATTAGATCATACTTGGAGAGCTTAGTAAATTTGAGAGAATAATCCCTCACATGTATACCACCCTGTCAGATATTGATGAACTCGGTCATTTTGGCCTCTCTAAGCTCAAGAGGAAAAAACCGATCAAGGAAGGCCAATTTGAACTGTTCCCACCCAACCTTGACATCCGCAACTCGTTCAACCAACCATTGATTATACCATACTTGGGCCACATCATTCAATTGATATGCGGCCAACTCGGCTTTCTTTTTCGAACTCACCCCCATTATGGTCAACACCTTGGTGAGTTTATCAATGAACACTTGAGCATCTTCATCCACTGTCGAACCATAGAACTCCAGAGGGTTTATCCGGGTGAAATCCCTCACCCTAGAAGCCAGAGTATCAACATTCACGGGATTGGTCGGTCAGGCTTTGTTGGCCAAAACTTGGACCAACATCGATACCACATTCCTAAACTTAGCATGAGTCACTTGCTCCTCTACCGGTGCCCGATGGGCTTCTTTCTCAAATTATGGAGCTTTACGGGGGAAGGGAGCTCTTCTGGGAGGCATGTTCTGAAAGAGCTACAAGAACCAGGAGTTTAGGGAATGTCATAAATAGTACAAGGAACGACACAAGGGACAATGAAATGAGAAAAATTCCTAAAATATTGGCATATCCTCTCACTAATAGGTATGGCGCGCATCACACTCATGAACAACACTCTAATTGGCACAACATGTTGGACTCTGAGGATCATTTACAAACCAAGGGCTTTGATATCAGCTTTGTCACGACCCGGATAGGGGGGCCTAGATGTGGCATGGTGAAGGAGAACCCAAAAGTCCTCGATCAAGCCATCATAGCATCATCACACACATCATCGGTTTGGAAGCGTAGAAAAGTAAACACATAACACATAATTCTAAGGGAAATGGGTCTTTGGACTCAAGCTATGGGGATGTTGTCAGGAATGGGATAAATATGAATCACATAGCACGTAGCAAGTATTTCTAAGGGGCGGGTAAGTAGGACTCAAGCTATGGAGGCATACCGATTTAGGGGACTTTCCACATAAGCGCATTCCCAACATTCACAATCCCACAAACATATCATAAGCATAATCGAATCATCATTTCCATAAACAAATCCCAATAGTGATAATATCCTAATAAAGTATAATACAACGTGCAAGAGTTTGGTGTGTTCAACATATCCTCTAAACAACAAAAGTGGGGCCTCGACATAGCTAGGGGCTCAACCTTAATACATGAAATAAGAAAATAAACAAAATACAAGGAAGTTAGTAAATGGCTATTTCCCTTGAACAAAAGAGCTCACCACAAGCCTAATAACTCCAAGGATGTCACTAATTGTCCACCGGAAGGTAGAAGTCATCACCGGTCCCTACATGGTTCAAACATGTAGATAAAGAGTATGGGTCAGCACAAAATATGTACTAAGCATGCGGGCATGCAATGCTTATGACAATATGGTGTGACCAATGAGATGGAAAGAGGACAAGTAATACGAAAGGAATGCACAAAGCCAAAAGGAATATAATATAACAACATGCCATTCCATGATGCATGAAATGCAACCTAAGATCATATTATAACGGGATGTTGCCTCAACCGACATCGGAGGAGACCCGAGTGAGCTAGTACTTGGATCTAGACTACTTGCCAGGTAGGTCCCTAATCACCCTTCAACAAGGGGAAACAAACAAGTCATCCCATCTAGGGAGAAATC